>BTPG01000006.1:68208285-68355785 GCA_036245525.1 Semisulcospira habei
ATTTGAGTGATGTCAGGTATCTATAAAGACTTGTCTTGAAACGAGATAATGTCGTTGTGGCTTTAACGTCATGTGGGAGTGAGTTCCACGGTGTGGAACCCGCAAATGACAAAGTGGATTTAAATAAATCTATTAGTGGTTTAGGAACAATATAAAGACCCCTATAAAGATTCCCATAGCAGGAATCTGATTTTTTAAACAGATCTATTAAATATTCTGGAGCGTTATGGTTCCACACTGTAAACATCAGTACCAATTTGTTAAATTTTATGATTTTGAAGGGATAGGAATCCAGTTTTATTGAGTTTTTCCTCGGTTGTCAAGTGCGGGTCGGGAAGAATTAATGTTGCCATTCTCCTGAGTAAATTTAGTTAGTTATTTGGGTTTAACGCCGAGCAGGCGACTAAGGCCATCTCACGGCGGTCCTGAGTAAAGAATTTAGTCTTTTTAAGTGGGCATCACTGCAACAATCCCACACCGTCGATGGGTATTTTATATGTGACATGATGTGTGCATTACTGAACAATTTTCTGGTCTCACTATCTGTGAAATACTTTAATTTCGATAACATAAAGACATTTCTAGACACCGTTTTACATACATTGTCAATGTGATCTGCCACCTGAGCTGATTATCAATTGTAACCTCCAATAGACGATGTTCGGCTACCTGTTCTATGATGTCGTTGCCGAGTGATAGATTAAGCTTTAATGGTTTCAACTGATGCTTTTGGCGTGTTGCAATAATCATAGATTTTGTTTTAGTAGGATGCAGAATCATAGAGTTGACTTTACACCATGCTGCTATATCATCGAGACTTTGTTGAAGGCCACTTTCAACTACAATTATGTCTTTGTTAGCTGTGTGGATTGAGGTATCATCGGCGAACATATCACACTGTGCTGCTTCGTAGGTTAGACTTAGAGGTAGGTCATTGATGTAAATACAAAATAAAAGAGGACCTAAGATTGACCCCTGCGGAACTCCGAGTTTTACATCTTTAGTAGAAGAGCAGACTCCATTTACAATTACTTTCTGCTTCCTGTTTTCAAGGTATGACGTAAATAGCGAAACAGCCATGTCGTTTCGAAGATAATGCTTAAGTTTAGAAATCAATATTGTATGCTTCACTAAGTCGAAAGCCTTTTTAAAGTCAAGATTACACCTGTCAGCTGCGAATTATTCATATTTAAAAGCCATGTGTCTGTTAATCTGCTCAGAGCCGTATGACATGAGTGCCGAGGGCGAAATCCTTACTGAGCCGAATGGAGCAAATTCGTAATTCTAAGTAGACAGGTGTTTATGTATATGCCTTTCGAGGGGTTTAGATAATACTGACAGCAGAGAAATGGGTCTATAGTTGTTAGGGTGAGTACGATCTTTTGATTTTGGCAGTGGAGCGACTTTTGCGACTTTAAGGTCTGTAGGGAATACATTGTTTTGAATACATAAGTTGTAAATATAAGTAAGGGTATAGACAACTTTAATATTTGTGAGCTAATATCATCATGGCCGGAGGACTTCTTATTAGCTAAGTCACTAATTAATTTGCCCACTTCGTGCACAGCAAGTTTGGGGATATTAAATGGTGGTGTGCCAGTTGTTTTTCTGTTGCAGAAATTAACTAAGTAATCTGGGCACATGTCAGCCTCTGTATCGCGACTAAGAGTAATTATCAAATCCGCAACAGACAGAAAATGTTCGTTCAATGTGTCGGCGGAGAGATTACTAGGGATGGTTGTTGACCTGCTACTATTGCCTCGGGTGATCGAATTTAGTACCCGCCACACTGCTGACACATCTTTGTTGTCCTTGACAGTGTTGCGAATAAAGTCCCTCCTCGCGACGCGCACCATTGATCTCACACGGTTTCGCTGCTTTTTAAATTCATCAGAGAGAGAGAGAGAGAGAGAGAGAGAGAGAGAGAGAGAGAGAGAGAGAGAGAGAGAGAGAGAGAGAGAGAGAGAGAGAGAGAGAGAGAGAGAGAGAGAGAGAGTTGTAGGGGGTGGGGGAAGAACTGAAATTATCAAACATTTCGACCAAAAAAAACAAAGTGGCTCTCTTCATACTGGATGGCCAGCGCTTAGTTTAGGGAATAATATTTATATACAATAAACTTAGGATACAACATATCGCCAGGGGACCCAACGTGTTGCTGTTATTCCGAAGTTTGTTATAAGCGAAGTAATTTACAATACCTTGAGTGCTGTCGGGACCTCTGAAAAAGTGTTGTTATATCCGACTTTATTTTATCCAACCTTGTTATAAGCGAAGTAGACTGTATGGCGTATGTTCAATAAAGCCGCTAAGGCAGTGCTTGTCAAGTGCAGACAATGTTTACGTAGCATTGTCTGATATAATTATCATCCAATTTTGTTGTAAATGGCGTCTGTCAACGCGTATAGCGGTGTCAGAGAAGGCCTGCTATTGTTTAGGCGGACTTCCTCGACTAGTCCACTAGCCGCCCGACAGGTAAGCTAACCGCCGCACTGAGCAGACAGCTTAGCTTGCAGAGGAGTCATCTTCATGGGCCTCACCGGTGCTCGCATTTTCAGCCAATCAGAAAATAGAAAAAAATTGCCGCAGCGCGGTTTTGTTGCTGGGTCCCACAAGCTTTCCCGTAACTAAGCAAGGAAATGGCGAAGTGCGATACTGTTTGTGCGTATACATTTCACTGAAATGGTCAGGAATTGCCATTGGGGTACCTGCAATTAGGACGAAAGGTATCTTGAAACCATCAAAGAAAAGCTTCTAGCTTTTTTCCCCTCCCAAAACCAACGCAATGGGCTGAATAAAACTGAACTTGCTGTAGACCGCACACTGGTCATCTCAACATTGGGATACTACCCCCCTACAGGACAAGAGCAAATGCAAAGCTGTTTGTATGTGGTAAGTGTCAGTTTTCTAGTTTGTTCTCAACTGAAAATGGTTACAATTCACTTGCAGAAGTGGTACATAATTCAGCGATCGAGGTAACACGGCGGAGCGTACTGTAGGCCTACTGCTCAATAATGTGTAAGCACTCGCCATCAGGAAGTACCGCTACATTGATCTGCACACTTGGGATGAATGTGTGTGTGTGTGATTTTAAATATGGAATTAACTCTCCAGAAACACCATAACCAAAGGTTTATGCCCTTTTTCATCAGTTTGCACTCTCTCACTCATTGTCATAACAAATCACGACAAGCACAAACAGACACATCACTCCTACAGTAACATATTTCATCAGATCTATTTATGATGAGCATATATTCATGCAACGTTTTTCTTCTCAGCATTTTTGGGATGGCGAACCCAGTGATTTGCACCCCTACCCAATCCAGCAGACGAGTCACCTGCCGGCTATAAATCCAGACTGCTCACAAAAGGAAGCAGTACAGATTCTGTAAAATCTTCGCAGGAAGATCAAGTCTTGCAAACATACACCTGACACTGTAGCTGGCAAGTGTGGGGCAGCAGAACAATGAGGCAAGTATATCTTTTTGTATATATGCTGACAATAAAAGCAGAGGTGCATACCTAACATTTCGCTTACACTCTGTGATGACATTTCACTTTCCAAGTAAGGCTTTCATTGTTCTTTGTAGAAAGCTGACAGAATGTGAAACAGTGATTCCATGAATGGAATGTCTGGTTTGATCTGTGATACATTTACATCCCTTTGGGTAAAAACAATAACCTGTGATATTTAGCTGACCTTGCACCTGCGTGTGGTAGGAATGTGATTTCTTCAGTCCCACGCTGGTGTTGTCAGCTAATTTCACACAAAATCCTGGTAACTGACATGCCTCGAGTATGGTGTAATTTCTGGATGCGGGTGGGCATTTGACTTTGATTATGCCTGTCTGGCCACTGTCGCAGACTTTGAGTTGCTCCTAGAAATAGAAACTGTGGATTAACCACAATGCTGTGCTTGTGCAGGTGTCTGTCAAGAAGTACTTCTAAATATTTACTTTTGGCAGTGTCCTCATGTCGTTTACATAAAATGCAGCTGCAGCTAAGAAAAAAAGTGTGTGAAAAGATTCTGTCAAGACATTTGTCAGAAACGTTTGCTTTTCTATTTAGATCTATGTGGAAGTTTCATGTTGCTAGTTTCTGGTGTTTTTTTCCCCCTCTACCCGGTGATTAGAACTGGTCAGTTCTCTGTTCTTTCCTCACGTTTCTCAAGATTTGGACACTAACTGGTCAAGCAAAGGCGACCCAGTTCTTGTGGGAGATCAACTGGGGACCTCGTTGTGACACACATGTCAGCGACCCTGTTGATTCCCTGACATTGGCTCTCTTTTCAGTCTCCTGGTCTGTGGACAAATATTGAGTGCAGCTTTAGAAATACATTTGACGTTTTAAGTTAATCATATACATATACTGTTTATAATTGTTTTAATTTCACTTTTAGGGATTTCACCATTAGACTACCTGGCCATGGCTGCAGAGAGCAAATTCTGAAATAGCAAGCTAGAAGATAACGATAGACCTGCTGGAACAGGAGATCAGATCAAGAATTTGACAAATCTGAATGACCCCATCTCAAGGCTGCAAAGAACTAAAGGTGTGCAGACACAACCAGCAGAAGATGAAGTATTTGGAGTGGACTTATGTGAGAAAAAAGGAGAGACAACTAAACAACCTGTTCCAGTTCTAAACTGCATTAACATGGTTTTTTTTTTTTTTTTTTTTTTTTTGTCATTTGTGTTGCCAAATGGTCAATTGTTTAAGCACACGTATAGTTAAAAAGGGCAGACTTTCAGCACCTACACTGTAGGTGCTGAAAGTCTGCCCCTTTTTTTCACTATACTTGTGCTTAAAAGATTGACCATTTGGCCACCCAAATGACAAAAAAAAAAAAAAAAAAAAAAAGAAGCCAAAAACCAAACATATAATGTTAATGCAGCTGTAGTACAGTAACACGATAGACTGTTTCTCATTCTTTGCTGATTGAGAAATTTTGAAGACTTCATAATAAAGCGAAAATGAGTTTTGAATCTAGTATTCCTATGCTATAAAATTGTGTCACTGTGAATCAGCCATTTATGACCTGAACCATTATTTCTCTGTGCGTTGTGTTTTGACATGTGAACCACTCATATTCCAGAATAAAATATAATTTACCAGCTAATACTATTTTTGATTTTATTTTAGGTAATGCTTACTTCTTGCTTGTGTTGATGTGGCATGTTATGGGTCTTTTCGTCTGCTTCTCCGATGGCCTGGCTAGCACACTATGGTTTTATTATTGGGACAGATGCGATCTTGGTGCCTTTTGATATTGCTACTCCCCACTGCAGTTCAGTCGATTAGGCACATGGGTCAAACAGCTTAGCTGCCTTGAAATACTGAAGAGTTTTCTGAAGCCCAATGACATCTTCTTCTTCTTTTCGTTCGCAGTGGGCTATACGGTCAGTCCAGCACCGGCGATGAATGACGTCGTTTTCTCCAGGTCTTCTCGACTGCCGTAGAGTTTGGTCTGCAGTGGAGTTGGCGACGGCCACACTTCATTTCTTTCATCGTCCAGTAGGGGGCATCTCTGGAGAATATGTTCCGCTGTTTGGTCTTCCTGACCACAGGCGCAGGTTGGTGATGGCGCCAGCTTGAGCTTTCTGTTCATGTGAGCGTTCAGTCTGTTGTGGCCGGTACGCAGTCTGATCAGGACGACTTGCTGCTCTCTGGTCATTGTGTGGTAGTCGTCTCTGTTTGACCTCGGCCTCATCAATGCTTTGATGATTGTCTTTTGCTCACTATAGCTGATGCTGTTTTCTTGTTGATCTTTTGTGGCTATTTCTTTCGCCAGCTCGTCTGCCCTTAAATTTCCTGGTACCCCACAGTGGGCTGGTATCCACTGGAGAACAACTCTTCTGGTTTGCCCAATGACATGAGAACAGTGACCATTCAACCTGAAATACAAATCATACATGCATCATTATTTATTAATAATTTCTCTCTCTCCCTCTCTCTTTCACACACACACACACACACACACACACACACACACACACACACACACACACACACACACACACACACACACATGGAGACAAAAGCCTCAGAGTGGTTTACCTACCATTTTATGTGAAAATGGGTTCCCATATTTCTATTTATTCTAGGGCTCTGGAATTGATGTGAATGTTTAGAACTCACCTTATAACTAAGCTCTATAACTTAAAATAAAAGAGACATTTTCTAGAAACAGAGCCACTAGATGGAGAAAAAAATGGGTTTCTACCAAGTGGGTGCCTCTCACACAAAAACTGGCATTACAGTGAAAATGGGTGTCTTCACAGCATTAGGTGTCTGTAATAAGGTCAAGTTCATGGAATACTTCTTCTTCACATTCATTTTTTTTTTCAACTTAATGTGTATGTATGCATTAACATTTTTAACATTTATGGTGCAAAATTGAATGAACACTGGCCCGTAACTTTTAGATTATGATTTTTACAGAGGAAATCTTTTAAACATTGCTACGTTTTGTCCTTCTGAAGCAAAACAGTTTATCATGGCATTTATGTGAGAATCAACATAATGTATTCTGAAAATTAAAGGACTTTTTTTATGTACTCTGGAGTGTGAGACAAACAGCAACAGAGCATTTTGAATATTAACCCTTATCATTTGGAATATTAACCCTTATCATTTGGAATATGTGTGCAACAAGTGTACTAAAATAGTCCAAGGGTAGTGCCAGAATAGCTTGGCGCCTCTAGGCGCCAAGCTATTGTGGCACCACCCTTGAACTAAAGTCATTGGTCTATGTCCTCATCTGTAAGTACTGTAATGTAGCTTGGATATATGGCAGTGTACAAATTTGAAGCTTTTAGCCTCAGTATGATGCGGGTTAAAAAGTGTGGAAAAATATGAAAGATAGAAAAAGACCCAGACGAAGAAACTAATGCTTATTCTACCCCAGACACACCACAGCAAAATAAAGATCGACCATGATATTTCAAGGGTGATGCCAGAATAGCTTGGAGCCTATGGGCGCCAAGTTATTCTGGCATCACCCTTGAACTATCATGTTCGATCTGTGTCCTGCACTGCAACGCAGTCTTCAGAGGACGACTTCCAAATTTGGGGATTTCGGTCTTGGGGTTGAATTAGTTAAAATGACAAAACAGAACACTGACATTAATTAATTAACTGACAACATAAGAAATCATTTGAAACTTCAGCCTTTATTAATCACATCAAAGGTGCATGCATATTAAAACACAGTAATTGTTTGTAAACACTTCAAATCAAACAATCAAGAGAAGTCAAACCTTTTTCTGGCAACTTTGTGATGAGGAAAACCAGCAGGTAAAGGGTTTCAGCGACTTATGTGCCTCTATTCATAAAATGGAGAGAGAAATATACCGAGTTCTAGCAAGTGCGACAATAAAGTTTAGCCGAGTTGGTATACCTCATCCAGTGCCTAGGTTAAACGCACCAGCGGTGCCAATCCATGCTATTTTGGCACCAGACCGGTCGCTTGGACCGGTCTGGTGCACCCAATCGGTTTAGAGCGTGTGCTTTCTGCACCTGTACCCCACCCGGGTCTGCCCTGGGGGACTTGGGTGGGGTTAGGTATTTTTTAGTTCCCAGGGTCACCCTGGTCAGCCCCACAGGGTGGGGTTTTCTCTCTATTCTGGGGCATGTGTTTCTGTCTACCCGAGGTCCATTCACCTGTATTTGCCTTTTTAAAACTCTCCCTACTGTCTGCACTGCCTGTAGCTCTTGATATTGGATGTGTGCTGCTAAATGGTCTTAGCTTTATTTAGGCCCCATGTTGTAGGTTTATGTAACGTATTTGACCGGCTGGCGACATGCATTCAATTTTCTGTTTATTTTTTTTTTTCACAAGCAGTGCAGGCACGTCCTGAGAAAGCCTTGTTGCTGTCGGGACGTTAAGCAATGTACAATCATTTCTGCACCTGTAGTGGGAAACCTCGGAGAAAGAATCACGTGACCATCGTTTGATTGCTGCAAAATAACATAAATAAAGAATAAACCCTTTCCCATATGCATTCCGGCAATAATGCATCCATCCTTATGCTAGCACCACGAAACATTACGCGATTCGGCAGATTTGAAAAATAGCTTTTTTTAATCCTCAATGGAGGTGATTTTGCGACATCTGCATCGTTTGCGGCAGAAAGCACCGTCATAGTTGAAGTTCGAGAAATGAGCGCACTACATGTACAATGGACTTAATTCAATGGTGTGGGGCATGACACAAGCCTCCGCCATCTCAACACAAAACTGGCGTGTTAGGGGAGGTAAAAGGAGCGGTTAAAAGTTAAAACCGCAAACGAACCTTTTTTCGACTTCGATCACAATCTTCCGCGTGAACGTACGAGACCACACTACAAGTGCAAAAGCCAACCTGCGCGCGCAGTTCTGGTGCAAATGACCAGTCCGAGCGACCGGTCTGGTGCGAAAATAGCAACAATGGCGCCGCTGGTGCGTTTAACCTAGGTAGATGGCCATTGACTGAGCCAAAGTTGCAACCTGCTTCCGTAACTGAGTAAATGTGAACATGGCTGGGTTTGACACGTTTGCTTGCAGTGCATGTGCCTTCAGAACATCATGGCCTCTGTAAGGTCTCTGAACAGAAGGTGTGGCAAAGATGTACTGGGAACCAGTGAGAGCTGGCACTGATTGCCTCATTTGAAGGATTCTGTCCACAGTTGTCATCATCTTCTTCATCAGCAAAATGGGAACACTCCTATTAAACTTGCTTCTGATTTTCACTCACTGAAAATGATTCACCATTTTCTTTTCAACCTCTGTGAGACCTTTTCAAGATATCTTGATTGGTGATCAATCCAATCTTAGCATTCTGGAAGTCTGTTACCTTCATTCTCTGAACTTCTCCCCCTCGTTTTCGGTTGAAAAAGTGATACAGCGCAAAGAGTTGCTTTAACCACTGTCGGATAATCTTCCAAAACCATCCTTGTCTCAAGAAGCTGTTGACCTTCCTCACATCTTCACATGATGGGATCAGCTTGGGTTTGTTCATGGTCATTTTCCTGACTGACTGGGCTGCTGTAGCTGACACACAATCCTACCAGTCCCCCGTGAAAACAGAGTCAAACTGCTGTGCATCAGAGAGCTCCTGTCGCCACCTGTCATCTGAGCCATGCCCAAGCTGTTTGGATGCCTGTGACTGATCTGTGAACATTTTTTCAAGGCGTGGCCTATGCGCATTGCGAGATTGCCTTTTTTAAACTGATGTGTGTCCTCATCAAATTCTGCTAGCTCTTTTACAGCCAGTACAACATGATCAAAGCTAGCTGAATTGATCACAGCATTTAAACTTGCAATTTTCATTTCTGACCTAACTCTGAGAATCTTTAATAGTCTCCCTAACTCCTGCATCCTGGAGCTGATTTGTCCAGCCGTGTGTTCTTCAATGTCCCTGCTGTCAAATAATCTCTTTCCATACTCAAGAAGCAAGGGGTCAGTTGTGATGAGACGGCGTATCTCATCAACCCTCTGTCTGGCTAATACCTTATGATAGAAGGAAGAGTCAACATCTAAAGGTATTGGAAGCATTAGCCTCCCACGTCGTGCCGCGTCACCTCGTTTAGCGAACTGAAACTCTCCTGGTTTTTGACAGCAATGTTTTGAGTGTACAGAGATCAGCTTTCTTCGATAGAGCCCTTTGCAATGGTTACAGGTGAGAAGGTCTTCAGTTTGCAGTTGTAAACAGAACTTTACAACTGTTGGTGCGATACTTAGGAATCAAACATCCTGATTTCTCTTCAAGAACGTCAACGTTACGCATGTAATCACCCTCATCTTGTAGTCTGATCCATGCTTGATGTCTTTGCTTTGTTCCTTTTTTCATCAACAAAATTTTAGCAACGTCTGCCTCATCTGCATGGACATCTTGTAAGTAAGTGCTCATTTTCAAGACAAGCTTGCTACACAATTTGCATGCATGTTTCTTGTCCCATTAAATTTGTACTTTCCTTTCCCTCTCTGTGACACGTGCACACCTGTTTCTTCGGTAATCGCTCTTTCCCCACCCCCATTGTCATGTTCCTTCTGCCTATCCACATTTTCATTGCCACCCCCTAATTCACCCCCTAACGCACACTGCACCTTGCTCGTACTTGCTTCACTGACACCTGCCCACCTGAACCTGCCACTTTGAAATCTAACATATTCAATACAATACTGTCTGTGTCAGAGATCCCACACATTGATGGCGACACACCCTCTGAATCCTGTGAGCTCGAGCCAGGAACAAACTCCTTGTCATCACTGTCTTTGTATTGCGATGTGCTTGCACTCTCTGGTCCATCCCAGGCTCCATTTGCCAACTGGAAAAAGAGGGGGAAAAAAGCTGCATTAGGACAGAAACAACCCAATTTTGGTTTAAGGGGCCTTGCACAAAATCCATCTTTTTCTGAAAATGTAAGCAGTTTTCACAGATCTGTCAACCCCGCATGACCCTTTGAGAGAGGTCACTCAAATTGGTATGTTTACAAAGGTCTTGCCACAAAGTATCCTTGGTCCAAGCTTGAATAATGTGGCTTGAATAGTCACCGAGAAAATGCCACCGTTATAGTTTACCATGGACGACGGACGGACGACCAGTGGCCCAGAACATAAACTCACTTTGATTCGCACTGGAGCCAATAAAATGAAGATGATCATAGAATCATTTACCATTTTGTAATTGGGGACATTCCGCTGCCGTCTGTGCACCCTCCTACCAGACGCACCCTCTCCGGCAGAGGCTGGGCTATCCTGCTGCAGCTGACTAATTTTGCCATGGGCCTTGGTCATGTGCCATGAAGGGGTGTGCTTGTCCACTTCCATAGATCCCGATGGGTTTGGACATCCTGCTGCCATCTTGCACTGGGTGTGTGCAGAAAGTGCTGAGTGTGGCCAAAACAGTGCTGCAAACATGTCAAATGCAACCATGTAAACTTGACATTTTGGATCAGATATATACATAATTACTGCAGTACCCCAAGCCCCCTACGAACTATAACTGGTAATACAGTAAAAAGCGACACTGAAGTCTGTTCTTCGAATCGCGAGGCAGTTTTGCGTACAAGGATTGAAATACACACTGAAATCTGGCGCCATTTTGGTTTTGTCATAGTGCATGTGTCAAGTTAATTTTCGATGACAATCACACAAGTCAGGAAAAAAAGCAACAAAATCGCATGACAGATTGACCTTGTAATGGTGTTATTGAACAAATTCCTTTCATTGAAGAAGAAAGCTTTTGTTAAAATTGTGGGGTTCTATTATTTTTTACTACAAGACTGAGCAGCAGACGCCGACCGGCCGTAGCAGACGTCTCAGTTTTCTCGGTGAAGCGGGTCTGTATCGGCTGACTGCAATTGTATCGGATTGGGAGCATCTCAGTTAAATAACTGCGCTGAATAAGTACGCTTGGGCGTGCTCTTAACTAAGAAGTATTGCATAAAATTGTACCTCTGCAAACGGAACAGCGGCCGGCGGGACGAAAGACAATAGGAATGGGAAACAATTCTGTTCATGTCACTGCGCAGCCGACCAATCAGGTATCAAGTTGATCTATAGAGACCCTCGCTTCCGTGGCAACATACAGGCCCAGTGCGTTGCAAACACACATCATGTAAACCTCTGAAAATAGGGACATCCTATTTTTATATTTTTCTGACTATTGAATGAAAGATAATGCAGAATCAACCCTCAGAAAAAAAATGGGTGCCTGACTTGGTCACCCAGAATTTTACACACACCCATTTTCCATAAGTATGGTAAAGAAAGTCGCCCATTTTAGGGGTTTCGTGCACACACACACACACACACACACACACACACACACACACACACACACACACACACACACACACACACACACACACACACACACACACACACATCGATTTTATTTGTGAGTGAAAGTAGTCGGCTCAGCCTGACACTGTGCACACAGCCAGCAATAGAGAGCGCTGAGCATCACTGCCATCCTGCTACGATGAGACAAGATAGACTAAAATAGCTCGGATATGTGTGCTAATTTGTTTTTTTAAGCAGCACCAATAACAAAAACACCTACCCAGCTCTGCAGGCACTGATAGCTTCTGTGACCTGTGCTTGCGGATGCTCATTTTTCACGTACAGTTTGTGTGGATCGGCCCGTTCTTGTAGATCTGCGACCGGCCGTCAACACGGATGAAACTTGAAATGACATTCCTTCTGCCATTGAAGATAAGTAGCGGCTAATCTCTATGTTTGTTTGTTTGTCTATTTTGACAAAGGGTATTTACCCGAAATATTAATAAATTGTGTTGTACCCGTCTTTTCTAAGCGTGTTTCTTTCTCCGTTGGGTACTTCTTTGGATGAAACTTGAACGGAATCACTGCCAGGTGTTTGATAAATATGAACAGCATCAATGAAACTTGACGCAAACTTGCTTTGCCTCGATCTAGAGCCGTTTTTGACATAGCTTTGTATCCTGGCATAAATGTAGGCTTGTAGAATTTGCAACGCCGGCATTCAGTCGAATCACGCGCGCTACTGTCCGCCATATTGCCCAAGGGACAGGAAAGCTTGTGGCACCCAGCAACAGTTGCTAGGGGGCGTGGCTTTTGTGCCGCGTGCTCAGTGAGGTCCATTGCATCACCCCTCAGCTGAAAATGGACTAAGCGGGCTGAGCTAAAATTTACTCGCGTGGATGGGGCAAAAATGTGACACGCACACCCCAACTTTCGATGGCTGTACAGAAAAACGGCACAGTGTTTGCGAGTGGCATACATCGGATACGTAACTAGGGGGTGTTAGACAACAATAATCCGCTAAAACATTTTGTACTTCCAACAAAACACACTTCGGTATATTTTACATAGACTGTGACCCACGCCCGGACTACAGTCAACTGTCTGAATCCACCCCACCCATTATGTCGACCTGCCCAGTTAGCAAAAGTCTTCAGTCGGCCGTCGGGGGCCCGCAGACGTTTTGCTACTGGGGTGGTGACGTTTTATAGCACAGTATGTTACCGGCCGCGAATAGTGTCCTTGTTACGTCCTGAATATGTCAACCCCAAAAGCAACCAATGAGAAAAAAAGCTCTGCAATTGATGCGGCCTGGGACAAAATGTCGGTGCCCCAGTCTCTCCTCCGCTTGCTTATTCACTTCATCTGCAAGAGGCACAGAGTCTCGTGAGTCCCTGCATTCGCAAGGACTCATGAGAATCTGTGTCTCTTGCTGGCCGCAGAGATTCGGCGCCCACGGCATTTGCAGGGATCTGCTGGACTGATTTCTGTGTCAAGCTAACAACCGTCCGTGCATGTCTGCCGAATAGTGTAATTTTCTGTTAGTGTCGACCTCGACTCGTGTTGCGCGGCTTTATGTCGACCTTATTCGGACTGATTAATGAGATCTGGAAATGTAGAGACCCGCTCGGCCGGCCGGGTCAGCTTTTAGGTTTTCAAAAAGGGATCAGTTAACTGGGGAGGGGGGGGGGGGAGAGGAGGAGGGGGAGCAACTTTTTGTCTTAGACCTTCAACACAAAAGGCCTTCCGACGTTACACCTCACAGTGATGGTGGTAGGGAGTGGGGGTGGGTGGGCATAGGAGGAGGTGGGAGGGGGGGGGGGCGTCTGTCAGGACTCAGACCGACTCACCAGTCGCCGCAATATCATAAAACGATGCTGGGGGAGGGAGTCCAGACTCTCCAAAAAGGGACGTTGTTGCGACATTTTAAAGAATTGGGGGGGGGGGGGGGAGGGGGGAAGGGGGATTCTGAAACCCCTTCAAGACCCGCCCCTTGGGGGGGGGGGGGGGTATTGGGACGATCGAGCCAAAGACAGAAATGCCAGTTTAGGTTCGTTAGACTGTGGAGCACGCCTTTGCCGGTACGCGGCATGCACAAACTCAGTTCGGGTTCTCGGGTTCTTAAACTCGGGTTTTCTATCGAATGTGTAAAGGCAAAGACTGATCATCACTCATTGTCAAGAGCACCCACTACGCCTTTTCCTGGCGGCCGGGCTTCAGGTTCAATGGGCTTCCATGCCGGACAATATCATGACCTAGCAAGCAAAGTTCCTCGGGCCCACGACGGCCGCAGTGGGTCCGCGCACGGCTGTGTGCCGGCCCACTGCGGATGTCATGGGCCCGAAGACGTTTCGTTGCTGGGGGATTGACACTGGATGATCAGAGCTGGAGCGCCATCACTGCAGTGATGATCTGGGTTGCTACCGGCCGTGCCTACTGTGACTGAAGCCGCATGGTCGCCGTACTAATTTTGAGCTTGCCTGCAGTGGCTTATAGAGGGCTTGTGGCACCATCATCACTCCTATTTTATGATTACCGGGCTGCCATATGTCTGTACATCTGACGACTGATTTTAACCCTTTGGATGGCGGTATCGGATTTTGGTCGCGATGCCGATTCCTGCCGGCAGCCGATAATCATCGCGACTACAATCGCTACCGCTGGACACTCAAATGAAGCCGGGGTTATATCAGTAATTTATTCCGTTCCCTCCGGCGGCAGAGCTGTGGCCAAGGAAACGGTTCCTTTTCTAATGCCGCAGGGACAGTAAAGGATATTTCATTTCAGTAAAATGTAAACGCTTTCTTGAACTTGAATCAGTTTGACTGAGTGCCTGGCATTGCTCCTTTTCTATCAGGTCAGTATCATAGTATAGGGCTCGGGAAGCTGACGTCATCACGCTAGTCAGTCGTGGCGGCCATCTTGAGAGGATACGCGACTCATGCCGGCCGGCGCTCATCGGGAAATCAAGTTGCTGTCAGGACAATGTCAGGAAAGTCCTGACGTGCTAAATGCAATAACAGCAAGTCTTGCGGCCATCGCCGTAGAAAACCGCTAACCAGAATCTGTTTTTGCTTGTTTCCAAAGAGGAAAAACACGAAGAAAAACGTGTTGAAACACTACTTCACTGCTATCTGAAGTCTATCGCCAGGGTAGCGTATCCTCTCAAGATGGCGGCACGGCAGCCGACGCTCCTAGGCAGCGCGGGGAACTTCTCGAGCCCTATAGGTCACGTTATATATTTAACTGAATTTGGCAGTTCAGGCAGTGCAAGGACCGGTGTTTTTAAAAATAATTTTTGCCTTGTTTGAAAATTTGTAGTAGGGCTGAATGTTGGAATTTGCTGGAAATGTCTGGTTAGATGAAAGGAGACATGTTTGGTGCTTTGCTTCATACCATCCTGAGCTTATCCAGTGGACAATTGTGGGCCTATGTTGAGTTGCCATTGACGTAGTCATTTGAGGGGCGCGCTGATTTCAGCTGTGCTTGGGTGTGGGGTTGGTAAGGAATCAGGTTCATAGCCAAGAAATGAGACTGTGAATGTGCTGGTTTTTTTTTGTTGTTATTTTGTGCATGGCAAATGTGCAGCTGGTGGGCGGTAGTGTTTTTTGCAAGGACCAGTGTTTTTAAAAATAATTTTTGCCTTGTTTGAAAATTTGTAGTAGGGCTGAATGTTGGAATTTGCTGGAAAGTGATGTCTGGTTACTTAGTAGATGAAAGGAGACATGTTTGGTGCTTTGATTCATACCATCCTGAGCTTATCCAGTGGACAATTGTGGGCCTATGTTGAATTGCCATTGACGTAGTGATTTGAGGGGCACGCTGATTTCAGCTGCGCTTGGGTGTGGGGTTGGTAAGGAATCAGGTTCATAGCCAAGAAATGAGACTGTCCGAATGTGTTGGTTTTTTTTTTTTTTTGTTTGTTGTTGTTATTTTGTGCATGGCAAATGTGCAGCTGGTGGGCGGTAATGGTTTTTTTAGGGGATTGAAATATTAGGGGATGTCTGGGACTGACTATGGCTAAGAGACTGGACAGTACGGAAACGGCACTGTGTTCCGTGGCCGGCCAGAGCTGTAACTAGTGCCGGCAATGATATACTCAGTGACAAGACTGACGGCAATCCGGCTCTACAAAGCCTGAAGTACTTGAACCGTGCCCGGGCCTTCCGCTGGCCGGTTTTTCTTGACTGGAACTGATGACGAAGAGAGCGACACTCACCTCAGAACTACAATGCCCCGGCTCTGGCGGCAAGACAGGTTCCTTGGTAATCTAGAACAAAATGTTACCTTAATGATAGTGACACAAGCAGTGTGTTTAGTGGAACATGAAACCAATGCAGGCCTGGATGCCGCAAGCACAGAACTGCAGCCGCCAGTACAAGAGGGATGAGATTTTTTTCCCACCATCGAACCGTGACGTCACCAGAGAAACAGGGCCGTAAATGTGTGGGTGGTCTTTGATTTTGGGCTTTACGGCTCAGAAACCGTAAGGTCTAAATCATAAATAGCACACCAGTTTGGAATAGTCAGCCTCGGAGGTACGAATTGCGGAACCGCGCCAGAGAAGAACAGACTATCCTGATGATACTGCTACCAGACTAAGATAGTGAGTGCCTAGACTCCGCTCAGTATAGGGCTTGGGAAGCTGACGTCATCACGCTAGTCCGCGTGGCGGCCATCTTGAGATAATACGCCGACCGTCACGACGCGCTCATCGCGGTCAGTGAAATCATTGTCACTCAGGACAATGTCAGGAAAGCCTGTCCTGACGTGCAGGCAATAACAACAAGTCTTGCCATCACCGTAGGAACTGTACCGCTAACTAGAATCTGTTTTTATTTGTTTCCAAAGAGGAACTTAAAACATTAAAAAAAACCGTGTTGAAACTCTACTTCGCTACTATCTTAAGTCTATCGCCAGGCTAGCCGTGTCCTCTCAAGATGGCGGCGCGGCAGCCGACGCTCCGGCCCTAGCAACGCGGGGCCACTTCACGAGCCCTATCATAGCGAAGCACGGCCTTGCTTAGTGGCCGGCAGGACTAAGCCTCATTTATCTAACTCAGTGACCCCTGGTTTCAGTTGCGTGTGAGCTTATTCGGCCTGCGACAAGCACTAAGGCATGCGGCGGACTCAGATGCCGCCTATAGTGGGGTCAATCATTGCATGAGTGAGTTTAGTCCTGCGCCAGTCGGCGCAGCCGGACGGCTCACTCGCACACTGAACTCAGCCGGAGTCAGCCCTGGCCTTGTTGTCAGTAAAAAAAATAATAATAATTACGGTATTTATAATGCGCTTAATAATAATTATAACTCTAAGCGCGCACTCACAACTCGCGCACGCATGCGCACGCTTTAGACGACTCACGTACAACAAATGGTGAAATATATTGCGACAGTCATCTTTTGTGGGGAGTGTGGTGATATAGTGCTATCTGTTGAAAGAGGTGAGTTTTGAGGGCGGACTGAAAGGAGGAGAGAGAGTCTTTCTGACGTAGAGAGAGTGGGGCCAGGTGGATGGACCATAAACTGAGCGGCGCGGGGGCCGAAAGTCACACGCGGCGAAGCAGGCACCACAGCCAGAAACCGGGTCGGGCCGGACTGACACGAGTTCCTATAATCTGTGCCTTTGCCAGGGCTATCACAGTTGATTTCCCCCTGTGCTCAGTGCCGGTAGCTGAAGATCGAATTATGTTTGAGCAGTATGTAGGCCACTCTCCGAGAGTCCGGCCAACCCGGCCTTGAACCTCCTCCTCCCGCCCCCCCCCCCCCCCCACACCTACTTAGCCTGTACTGAACGGTGCCGCATAAAAATGGAGTAACGAACGAACGAATGCCAATTTACGACTGAGTCTGCATGAGGCATATATGTCACGGAGTATTCTCAAAGTCTATCGTACAGGTTCAGGGGCTGCTCATAACAATCTATTCCTCTTGCTGGCGACGCATTATTTTCATAGTCCGACTGGACTAGTAAATTGTAATCCGTGTCGGCTCAAACACTGAGCCGGAGCGAGGCCCACCATGGCCAATACTGAGTGTTGCAAGACTGAATCTCAGTGGAAGTGGCATAGATTCTCATAATACCATGCAGACGCTGGGGCTCATGACGCCGCCTTCTGACCGCGGCCGAGTGTTCACAATGGAAAATCTTCAGGCCGGGCCTCTGACAAGACTTGCTGCAAAAGCCGCGCCGCTGAAACTTATTAGTGTCAATGCGGACCGAAAGACTTATATTACTCCCCCCCCCCCCCCCCCACCCCCCCCCCACCCCCCCCCCCCCCCCGCATTTCCCTCGCCGGCTTTGCTTTATAACTAAGCGAGAGAAAAAAATCTGCTTTGATAAGCAGTGCACTTTTCGCTAGCTCACCTGAGCCGCGGACCTTGAGAAGGTCAGAGTAACACAGCGGCAATGCGCCCGATGGCCTTTGCTGACTGGAAATGCTGCGCCCCATTTAGGCATATCCGCCAGCTGTGGGGTCACGTGCCGCGAAGCAAAAGTGAGTCTAAGTTATGGGCCAGTGCTCGTCTGTCCGTCGTCCGTGCCGTAAACGCCGTTTAACGCTGGCATTTTCTCGGAGACTGTTTAACCCATTCAGCCCAGACACACTACAAAAGGAGATGGATCGACCATGATAATTGAATGGTAGTGCCAGATTAGCTTGGCGCCGACAGGCGCCAAGCCCTAATCTGGCACTACCATTCAATTATCATGGTCGATCCATCTCCTGCAACAAGTGCATAGTCGTTAGATGATGACGCCTCCAAAATTTGGGAAATACGTGCGTCGGGCTGAATGAGTTAAGCTGCAGTCTTTAAACTTGGCCCAAGTCAGTATACTTTGTGGCAAGACCTTGCTGAACAGATCAAATTCAGTTCAATGATTTCAAAGGTTAAGGCCACGTAGGGGGCAGAAATAGGCCAAAATTAGCGATATTTTGACAAAATTATGTTCTTCTTAAATACTGTTTTCAACTTCAAGCCTTGCTGAAATTTGTACAGAGATATAAGCCATTTGACATCGAGCGTACAACGTTTCTCCCCACTGAGCTATCAGTCTCCGCAAAGAAACGCTTTTCTGTCCCACTGTAAGAACAAACATCATTTAGTGCCAATCTACCTAATATGAGCTGTTGGTTTTTTTAAAAAAACTTAACTCCTATGATTTGTTGATTTTACTGTACAGTCGTCAAAATTAAGTGAAAATGCAAGAACAAGCCATTTGTAATACCCTCATAGGGTCCCGGCAGGATTTCAGTATTGAGGTCAAGCATGCAGACTTTCTACCTGCCTGCACTGTTTTAGGTTTGAAAACTTGGTCAGCTTATTACTCATCCGGCACGTGAAATTATTTAGTTAGTTATTGGGGTTTAACGCCGAGCAGGCAACTAAAGCCATCTCTCGGCGGGAAGGGTAAAAGTCTGGTCAGCCAAAGAGAAATGTTTTAAAACATGATGTACTAATACAGTTTAAAAGTAATCTTAGCTAAAAAGTCACACAGGTCAATCGAACATGTCTACGCATGTGAAAATAAATCTTTCTTTACTGGCCTAAATATATCTGGGGCACATGTACGGATGTGAAGTCAGTCATTTCATGAAAATGTTATGAACGTTTATGACTGTGCAGCACAACTGACACAGTGTTCAAGTTTCTTGAGAGTAAATCGCATTATTTCAACTGTCCCTGAATGTATGTGTTCACAGATTGGTATCGAAAAGTGGTTCTTTGCGAGGATATGTATTTGCAACAAAAAACAAAAACAAAAAAAACGTTGTGTGCACTGATGTCCAACGACTTATACCTGATGGTAAGACCTTTCAATGCATACTAATTCAGATGATCCATCAAAAAGGCCATGGGTAACAGGAGGTCAGCAAACTATGAAAAATGCCAACTTTTTAGCAGAACTTTAGTTTTAATCAACACTTTTGCAACTTTTCAATCAAACTTGACACAAAGATAGCTGATGATAAAACCTTATGATATGTGTTACATTGTGGTTGTGTTGTCCTGTTAGAGTATGCATGTGTTAATCGTAGGAAAGGATCCGCCGGTATTTTATTTGAGCTATCTTGGTTATGATTCACGTATTTTTTTAAGTAACATTTTCTTTCAGTCGCGCAGAGCGGAATTCACTTCGTTATGATACGCCAAGTTTAGTGCAGAACGTTCTAGAAAGGTCGCACTGTCTAGTGACCTTGTATGTGTGACGTCGGTAAATTGGCGACATTTCGCAACAAGTTGTTTACTGTGCGCGTGAATTGAGCAGCCGTTCTTCGTGTTTTGTGATAGATCGTGAATTTTCCATAAAGTTCTTCTTTTATTAATATTTATGATTTTAGTTACGTGTTCCATTCTGATTGGTTGTGGTGTGTGAGTTTTTGTGGATTGTTCAGCTAGAAATTTGTTCGACTATAAAAGATGGGGAAAAGAAGCGCGTATATACATTGTCTTGCATTGTCAGTTGTAGAGACACACAGTTTATCGTAGTAGGTACGTGGCCCGTATAGGGTGTACATTGTGAGAGATACAGCCTAACAGTGTGGTGTACGTTGTATGAGGAACTTTGTGTCGCCAGCGTGGACATTTGCAGAAGAGACTTTGTATCAGTGTTGGTGCATTTGGAAATGCATTCTGTGGAGATCGCATCGCTGAATTAAATTATTGTTGAAACTGTTACTCCAGTATTGTCTACATCCTTAAGCCACGTGTGACGGATTGCAGATGAATGAAGTTTATTTGAAAGAACCTTACGTGCCTGCGTCTGGTGTGTTTATCATACTACGACTACGACTCCACCACGTAACACTATGCATGCTACTTTAGTTGACCCTTTGCATAGGTCAAAGATCACAAAGGGTTGATTGTTGATTGATTGATTGTACATTGCTTAACGTCCCGAT
This sequence comes from Semisulcospira habei, assembly GCA_036245525.1. Lineage (NCBI taxonomy): Eukaryota > Metazoa > Mollusca > Gastropoda > Semisulcospiridae > Semisulcospira > Semisulcospira habei. The sequence goes on from BTPG01000006.1 coordinate 68,228,953, forward strand.
AGCAACAAGTCTTTCTCAGGACGTGCCTGCACTGCTTGTGAAAAAAAAAACTAAACAGAACATTGAATGTATGTCGCCAGCCGGTCAAATATATTAAATAAACCTAACACATGGGGCCTAAATAAAGCTAAGACCATTTAGCAACACACATCCAATATCAAGAGCTACAGGCAGTGCAGACAGTAGGGAGAGTTTTAAAAAGGCAAATACAGGTGAATGGACCTCGGGTAGACAGAAACACATGCCCCAGAATAGAGAGAAAAACTCACCCTGTGGGGCTGACCAGGGTGACCCTGGGAACTAAAAAGTACCTAACCCCACCCAAGTCCCCCAGGGCAGACCCGGGTGGGGGGCAAAGGGTTGACAAAGTTGTGAAAAATGCATATATTTTGAGAAAAGGTGGATTTTTGCTGGTCAGAGACTTTATTGATATATCTTTATTGATATATTGTCAGCGACCCATGGGAAAGGTCAAGGCTATAAAGGTCAGACTAATTATGTGGACATGCACTTGAGACATTCTTGTTACTCATGTATTCAATACAGGCACACCCGGCGGTAAACATTGTTTATGCGTCACATGAACTCAGTGATCTGGCGTGTTGGTAGCATTGTATTTTCTAGAAAACGACAAAAACAATTTGGAAGCAGACTTTTACAAGACTTCTTAAAGAGTGGCTGGAAACAAGCCGTTCAGTAGTCTGTTCAGCGCCGGCTGACGCGACTGCGATTGTGCAATCTCAAGACCAAAATCCCTAGACGTCTCAGGAACATGGATTCAAAGTGGTATTACCAAGAGGCATAGATCCTCATCAGCCCCCGCAACTGCGGGGGCTCATGAGGATCTATGCCTCTAGTAGTTGGGTGGTGTTCAGATTTTCTCGGCACTGAACGGGTTAGAAACAAATTCAAAATTTTGAAGTTAAATTTTGAAGTTGCCCTCGGAAGGACTGTATTACAATTCCAGAGACAGATCGAGCATGATAGTTCAAGGGTGGTGCCAGAATAGCTTGGCGCCAAGCTATTCTGGCACCACCCTTCAACTATCATGCTCAATCCGTGTCTTGCTGGGGTGTGTCGGGGCTGAATGAGTTAACTGCATTGCATACATAGGGTCGTAGAACGGTGCCCGGAACTTTCCTGATAAAAGTCACTAGTGTCGAATATAAAACAAGATGCTGATTTTCACGCCTAGGTCTTAAGGTCACAATTTGACCCAATCCTACCCCAGGGCGAGAAGATTAATATTTGTTTTAAGAAAAATCCGTATAAAAAAACAATTCGCGAAATTAATCCCCAAAACGTGAAAATATTTTTTTTTCAAAAAATATTTAATTATCACTCAAAACGTTCTAGAGGTAAAATGCTGGTTAGCGAACTCATTCAATATCTCCCTTTTATCTAGCTATACGCAAAATATCTAGTAAAAATAAGATTGATTGTACATTGCTTAACGTCCCGACAGCAACAAGGCTTTCTCAGGACGTGCCTGCACTGCTTGTGAAAAAAAAAACTAAACAGAAAATTGAATGTATGTCGCCAGCCGGTCAAATACGTTAAATAAACCTACAACATGGGGCCTAAATAAAGCTAAGACCATTCTTAGCAACACACATCCAATATCAAGAGCTACAGGCAGTGCAGACAGTAGGGAGAGTTTTAAAAAGGCAAATACAGGTGAATGGATTGATTGATTGATTGTACATTGCTTAACGTCCCGACAGCAACAAGGCTTTCTCAGGACGTGCCTGCACTGCTTGTGAATAAAAACTAAACAGAAAATTGAATGTATGTCGCCAGCCGGTCAAATACATTAAATAAACCTACAACATGGGGCCTAAATAAAGCTAAGACCATTTAGCAACACACATCCAATATCAAGAGCTACAGGCAGTGCAGACAGTAGGGAGAGTTTTAAAAAGGCAAATACAGGTGAATGGACAAAGGGTAGACAGAAACACATGCCCCAGAATAGAGAGAAAAACCCACCCTGTGGGGCTGACCAGGGTGACCCTGGGAACTAAAAAATACCTAACCCCACCCAAGTCCCCCAGGGCAGACCCGGGTGGGGCCCAGGTGAATGGACAAAGGGTAGACAGAAACACATGCCCCAGAATATAGAGAAAAACCCACCCTGTGGGGCTGACCAGGGTGACCCTGGGAACTAAAAAATGCCTAACCCCACCCAAGTCCCCCAGGGCAGACCCGGGTGGGGTAGTAAAAATAAGAACAATTACGGACTCCAGTGTGGATCAATCGGTTTTTGTGAAACAGACATTTTCTAAAATGAGCATCTTACTAAAAAATCGAAAAAAAGGTCCCGAGATAATAATTTTGGGGACAATATCTTAAAATTTCAAGCTGGTCCGTTCTCAATCGCGGGCTCTAGTCGCTGTCACACAACACACACACGGCGCCGCTTGGCGCAAAAAAAAAGAGAAAAGGTTCTCTAGCAAGTTTTGCGCTAGACGTGACGTAATTTTTATCTTGTTCAGTTATCCCGAGGGGTGGGGGGGGGGGGGGGGGGCGATGGTCCAACTTTAATTTTTTGTTTTTTTGGGACCTTCAACCTCATACAAAAGGCCTCCCCGACACTAGACCGTGTTGCTTCCAGGGGCCGAAGAATCGAAAAGCGCGCGGGTGGAGGCGGGCGTGGGGGACGGGGGAAGAGAGAAAACGCATGCGTGTGTGTGTTGGGGTCCCAACACCCCCAGACAGGGGTATTGTTATGGCATTTTCAAGAATTTTGGGTCGGGGAGAGGGGGGGGCCCGAGCCGTTCGTGTTCATTTTTTCTCGGCAGTGAAGGATTGATTGTACATTGCTTAACGTCCCGACAGCAACAAGGCTTTCTCAGGACGTGCCTGCACTGCTTGTGAAAAAAATAAAAATAAACAGAACATTGAATGTATGTCGCCTGCTCGCCAGCCGGTCAAATACATTAAATAAACCTAACGACATGGGGCGTAAATAAAGCTAAGACCATTTAGCAACACACATCCAATATCAAGAGCTACAGGCAATGCAGACAGTAGGGAGAGTTTTGAAAAGGCAAATACAGGTAAATGGACAAAGGGTAGACAGAAACACATGCCCCAAAATAGAGAGAAAAACCCACCCTGTGGGGCTGACCAGGGTGACCCTGGGAACTAAAAAATACCTAACCCCCACCCAAGTCTCCCAGGGCAGACCCGGGTGGGGGAGGCAGTGAAGGAAGGGGTTAATGACACACTTTGCTCTTCAAGGTCTTGTGCGAGTTAAAGGGACTCGAAGTTAGCCCCGAGACCCCTGCAGCAGGAGATGAATTGATCACGATCATTAAATTATCATGGCCAGTCCACCTCCTGCAACACCACTTCCAAAATTTGGGAAATGCACCCGTGGGGCTAAAAAGGTTCAGATTTATATAAAAAAAAAAAGAAAAAAAAAAACAAAAAAAAAAATCGGAAAACAGCAATTCGGCCACAGCAGCCAGTGCCATCACAATTTCTCAGATTTGAAAATTCTTTGTACCAGAAGATTCTGTCGTGTTCGTTAGTACATATTGATCCCCTTAAAGTTTTCAAGCACACAGGTCTTGTATACCAAGTACTGTTGCATGCATAATTGCATTTCAATACACACACACACGCATGCAGACAGACCACAGATTAATTGGAGTCAAAAACATGTAAATCAAATTTCCGTTTTATTTTTTCTGGTTTGATTTTTCCTTTTTTTCTCAGCGTCACAAATGAAATTTTACACAAAACGTACGAACCTTCCTATGTACACAACCATTCAACAAAAGCTGATGCAGAAGACACGGTCAACACAGCCGTGTACAGTCAAATGAAAACAACTTCTATCGATGAAACAATTCAGTGTAAAATGTGATGGAACTTCTTGTGAAAATCACAGCAATGACATGGATGTAAGTTTTAAACTTTGGTGACTATCCGACTTAAAAACAAGGTGTGCAGGTCTTCGACTTTGGACCTTGCTGCTTGAGCAGCAGGGTCCAAAGTTACAGAACTGCAAACATTTCGTAAAAATATTAACAGTAAACATGCCTTCAAAACCTACTGTGCATGAAGTTGGGTTAAACTATTTTTCAGCATCTAATTTCTAACATAGACAATACCGACAAAGTAAATGCAGTGTTAGTACAAGTATCAGACACACTTGACTGGTATGTGAATGCCCTGAATGGCAACAGTGCGTTCACTAGCTACATTCTTTTGAACTACTGAATCAGTTACACAGTTGCAAAATCAGCCAACCTGTACACATTTATGAAGTGTCAGCACCCATCAGAATTTGTCAAGATCTTTTAACGCATAGTCTGTACAGCTGCGAGTCTATCTTGTGCATGCACCCACCAGTACTGTTAACAGTACCAGTGGCTGCGCGAACAGGAGGGTTAACAAACAGCAGAACAAGATATTGCATGCATACACCTACACATTTCATTCACACATAATGTACACATCCCATTCCAAATTCATACATTTACATTCAGCAACAACTTGCATATCTCATCTTGCCAGCATATTCCTCCATCAATGCCCTATTAAACGCTTTCCGTGCCATTTCTGTCCTCTTTAACAATCAATCCATCTCACTAAAATTGTCACTCGTCATTCATTCTCTCTCAATCCGACGCACATAGAGTATATTACATGAATCCTGATGACACGACGTTATAAAACTACCACACTTGCACCAGACTTGCGCATATATGCTCAGCCAATCTTTCTTTCTTCCTCCCACCTCCTACAGTCGAAGTTCGTTCATCACAGAAAAGCTACGTACATGTATCAGGCCTCTTGAGCAGCTGTGCTGTCATCTAATGAGCAAGTATGCCACACTGAAATCAATCGCACTATTTCAAAACTTAGTGCAGTTGATAAGCCCGAGGTTGTAAAGTATTGTCAAGTCTTACATACAGACAGCATCTTCCATCTACACAATGCATAGATTTTCACGAGCTCCTGCGGTTGGCGGGGCTCATGACAATCTATACCTCTTGCTTGATCTTGCTGTACGACCGATGGAAAAGTTTATCGCTGGTAAGAGTGCACCATCATGGCTTCCGAAGTTTTTCGTTGATGTTGACAATGGCAGCCACATCTCTCCCTCTCCTCAAAAGCATTCGCCTACGAGCAGAACCCATTCAACTAGCTGAAGAATGGTTCGCCAGCTGGCCCCATCAGCAAAAAATTAATATCAAAGTCCTGAGACAGCCAGACACTGTTCACGAGGCCGAACAAACAGCATTCGGTTGGAGCCCCCAACAAGCAGCATTGTGTTTTTTTTGCATGTACAGTCCTTTTTGCATTCACCCTCTTGTGCATGCCGCCACTGGTACTGTAAGCAGTAGCAGCGGCTGCATGCACAAGAAAATAAAGTAGCATCCTGCAGCCAGCCAAAAACATGACATTAATCTTCCCAGTTCGCAACGTGTCAAGTCCGAAACGAAACTGTTCAGCTGTGATTGTGAAGGTTTCCCCCGTCCTCTGTGCCTGTGGACTTTGATCTCTCACCATCCCCTCTCCTCAAAAGCCTGTCGCGAATCCAGGATGGGCTGATGTCACCAGAAACATTATGGTCTCTGATGTAGCAAAGTTTCTCTGTCGTGTTGTCAATGACATTATCACTAAGTTTGTCGTAGTTGGTTGGAATATTGCCAGCTTTTGTCCTTGACCAGTTGGAGACTATAGGCAATGTCCTCACTGGTTGTCGGTGATGGTGGCGGAGTTGCCAAACCTAAAGATGGCACGGCCCGTAATGCGGCACTCGCACAAGTCCTCGAACACCTGATTCATGTCTTCCACAGGGAACACGGCATAGCATGGGGGGCTCAGCTGCAACACACGAGAGAAGGGAAAATAAGTTTTGAGATTCAAATGTTTTATGAGGGAACTCGAAGGCACAATGTCTCTCAATAAAAAACAAAGTTTGCAACAGATTTTCCAATAAACTGAGGCGTAATTCTCCTTGTGTTTGCAATGGCTACTGGTACTAGTGGCTGCACAAAGGTGTTTAGCCGTAACCTGCAGTAGAACGAGTTGCATATAAAAGATACTAAGACAAAAACACTTACTTTGCCCTCAGCCACAAAGTTGACCAAGTCTTGCAACTGGTTCATGTTGCCTTTGGGGATACCCACGATGCTCTGCTGTTTGGCGGCAAGGGTGTTCAGAGATATGCTAACCTCGGTCATAGAATTGCCTCCCACAAGGATCAGACCCTCCTGAAAAAAGACAATTGATTGTACATTGCTTAACGTCCCGACAGCAACAAGGCTTTCTCAGGACGTGCCTGCACTGCTTGTGAAAAAAAAAACTAAACAGAACATTGAATGTATGTCGCCAGCCGGTCAAATACATTAAATAAACCTAACACATGGGGCCTAAATAAAGCTAAGACCATTTAGCAACACACATCCAATATCAAGAGCTACAGGCAGTGCAGACAGTAGGGAGAGTTTTAAAAAGGCAAATACAGGTGAATGGACAAAGGGTAGACAGAAACACATGCCCCAGAATAGAGAGAAAAACCCACCCTGTGGGGCTGACCAGGGTGACCCTGGGAACTAAAAAATACCTAACCCCACCCAAGTCCCCCAGGGCAGACCCGGGTGGGGATGAAAAAAGACAAAGCTTGGTAAGCAACGAGTGAAAATGAAGGATAAAAAACGCCAAGGTCACTGATGGCCATGAGCACAAGAAATTGATTTCCACGCCTCTTGCCAACAGTGATCAGTCCCCCCCCCCCCAATTTCTCAAAGGCGAGCTCTGCTCAACTCTCTTCACAAATGATAATCATTTAGTGTCACAGACTTGAACCTTCCTATGAGCAATTTGACCCGCACAAAGTAAATTGTTAAAGAACATTTAAAATGCTTACTCTATTGAGAACTTTCAGTGATCGCTGCATGGTGCGCTTGGAGCTGACGAAGTCGATGATAACGTCAACACCCCCTCGGCAAGCGTCCAGTGTTCGCTCGACGATGTACTGCTCGTGGTCTTCCTCGTTCCAGTGAACGATGTCGTAGCAGCCATGGTCCTGGGCTGTCAGCAGTTTGTCGATGGAGTTGTCAGCTGTGTAGAGTTTGACGTTCTGGCAGACTGACCCCATGAGAAGCTGCGCCAATCGGATGGTCCAGAGTCCAAGACCTCCAGCTCCAACCACCAGTACGTTTACACATGCTGAAAAAGACAAGAGCGGGCAATGTTTAAGTTCGTCTAAAGTCCACAGAATCATATGCCCACAAGATAACTGACCACCTATTTAACCCTTTTAGCACCAACACCCTACAGCAGGAGATCGATTGAAAATGACAATTCAAGGGTAGTGCAAGATCAGCTTGGTGCCTGTCAGCGACAAGCTAATCTGGCACTACCCTTGAATTTTCATTTTCAATCAACCTACTGCAAGTGGTACATAGTCGTTAAGCAACACTGCCACATTTCGGGAAATGCGCCCATGGCACTAAAAGGGTTAAAATATCATGCATCTGTAATTCATCACCTTGCTCTGACCATTTAATTTTTTAAGTCCCTTCATTGCCAGCTGCCACAATGTGCTTCTTTAAATCTACTGGTTTCAATACTACAACTTGACGGACATAAATTCTTAGGGGCCTCTGCAAATGCGGGGGGGGCTCACGAGTATCGATGCCGCTTACATCAATTGTCCGCCATGTCATGGCAAATGGGCAAGAGTATCTTAAAAACAAAACAAAACCTAAATAAAACACACAATAGTGATACTTACATTTTACTTGCTGGAGTTTTTCAACATGAGGCTTGGCAGCAAGAATGGCAGCGTAAGCTGTGAGGGCGCCACCAGGCAACATTGCTGCCACATCGAGCGGCATGTTCTGTGGGATCTGCAGGATGTTGCGGGGATCCTCAATGGCAAGGTACTCGGCATAGCCACCGTCGGCCATATTCTCGTCAGGGAAGAGAATAACTTTGTCACCAGGGGTGAAGTTGCTGTTGGGAAGGGAGTTGCTAACCTCATGGATTGTGCCAGCAACCTCAACACCTGAAACACATAATGTATGCCCACAGTGAGACCAACAGTCTGTGAACATGCCATGCCACATGCAACACAAAAGAAATCCCTCTTGCCAGTATGCTAAAGGTCATCTGACCTACTCATGAGCAAAAAGAAATGCAACATTTTCAGAACCATCAGAAACTAAAGTGTTCCATGGATCCAAAAATGAAAAATGTCAATATACTGCACTTAAATACCAAAAGAGAAACAAATCAACTATGTGGTAAATTAAATACAATACCACTGCAACTGGGGCACTGCTTTTCATAGATAAATATCACAACAGTTCAAAATGCCACTACAAGTGTAGACACCAAGTAAAAGTCAACAGCTCTACTACTACACAATCATTCTCACATTCAAGTGACTGTCAGAATATGCATGTTAAACAATGATACATGATTGTGTTAGTAAACTGTGCTACTGTTAACTCTCTACAACACTCAGTTCATGTCAGACGTGCCAGGTGTTACTAGACTCGCTACAATTAACAACAAATAAGGTGTGTCAGCCCCCAAACCACCTCCTGTCAGGTAGATTCCTCACAATATCATTCCCACATAAATATATACATTTTGTTCAGTCTTGCTGAAAATGTGAAAGGAAAGCCTCCTATTAAATGGCTTGTACCCCCCCCCCCCCCCCCCCCCCCCAAAAAAAAAAAAAAAAGAAAAAAAAGAAAAAAGAAAAAAAAAGAAAAGCGTTTCCTCCACCCGGCCCAAGGTTATAAAACTTATTCTCATATTTCCTTCCTCACTGCTATGGGCTGGTAATGTCACATCGACAAACGTACAGAAGGAAACCCACAATTATAAAATGCAGCATCAGCTAATCGAGCTGCCTTTCATTTCTTTTTGACCAAAATGAAATCCCCCTTAAACTTGGATAACCCTCTGGAGGTAGGATATGCTTAAAGCAGCTGCTACTCCAATTGCCCCTTCGTAATGAACTTGTTTATGGTAGGAGGTTGGTTTAGAATGGGTGCACACCTGGATACAACGAAGTGTCTCTAATACCTGGGAATCGAGGCCGGATTCGCTTCCTCCTCATCTGTCCCTCCGTGTAGCAAGCACCAGCATAGCTAACCTGCAACACACAAAGTGTCAAGAATCTTTAGTCAAAGGCAGTCCGATTGTCCTTCCAAAAATTATCACGAGCACACAACTGTGCTGCAACAATTTTTTTCTGGAATAATGCGTCATTATGGTAATGCAAGTCCAATGAAAGACTTTAATTACAATCAAAATAGTAAACTTCTTGCCCTTAAATCCATGTTAACAGCAATTAATGCATATCAGTAACAGGAATATTCCTACGTGCCCCTGCAGAATCTATGCTTCTTACAAAATTGTATGGCATGGGCTGTCAATATATACATAAATGATATTCTTTTTCCTCACCTTAACAACAACGCCCCCTTTTGGAGTTTCCGGGACTGTGAGAGATGCTGAGGACATCATCTCTGAAAGTGGACTAACCATGGCAGAACTGTGGTTTGGCATGCCAAGCACCTGCACGTCACTGTTGCGGTTGAGTTCGTTGTCAAGCATCTTGAGATTCTGCACACACACAATTGACAAATGAAATTAATACTCGGATTTCTCCATCACGACAGCAAAAGTCTTCAAGTAAATCAACCGCAGTGGAACTTTCTTGTTAATACTTGTACCCAAGCCTAGAAAAAATTCAGAAGGTCCCATTCAGCAGACCTCAGCAAGTGTACGTATACGAAATTCGGGTGTAAAAGGGCACATCAGACACGACTGATTTTGAACAACAAAAAAAGCATATATGCACCAAAATGAAACCGAAAATCTTCTCGTCTAAGAAATCCTCAACTAAAACTGCGGTACTCGTCGGCAGGTGTCCTCGTAAGGTCAAAGAATTTTAATGACCAAGTCGGCAATACGAACACTTACTAAATAAATATCACGAGCGAGGTTTCCGGCAACAAAAGTTGAAGTATAAATCCCGGTCACGATCTTGCTCGAAGACTTCAGCAAAGTCAACTGCCTCGGCTTTTGTTTTCGACTTCACTTTTGTAATGGGCACACAAGAAGTTCAGGGGTCAAGCAGCCACCTCCCACAAAACCCAGTCAATGTATGCAAGCTTTAAGGTCACGTGTCAGCCAATCAGATGCCGTCCTTGAGCGGCATGCACCAAGAGGCGGTCCTAGCATGCACCGTGCCGGCACTTGTGACCTAAACAGGTGAAAAACGTCGCAATTCTTTTGAGACGGTCGATAAACTGATAAGCTGAAGAACTTGTGTGTAAATTTACTCAACTCAATGCAATTCGTACCGTTTCCAAGCCCGATTCCCTTTGTTATAGACAGAATTATGGACCGCCGGCACCGAACAACCTTGACCTTGCGTGATACCACCATGATCAGCTGGTGCCGGCCGTGATTCAATGCGTGCTCATTGTCCTTGTCTGCACTAACAAAGTGGGCTATCTCATGTGTCGCCAAATGTAGCAGTGTCGTCTTTACCGAATTTCCGATTTAAGCGACTGACGAGGTCACACGAGGCACGTTGTCAGCATTTCCCCATAAAGACAGTCCACTACTACAGCCAAGTACGACTTAAGAACGTGACCTACGCCAGTCAAACTCAAAACATCTGCCCGACATTTTGGAAATTAATCAAACGAGACTCTCGTCCACGGCAAACTATTGATTGAAATACAGGCACTACGCAATCGGGACTGAAATGAACCTCCAAAGATCTGACGTGATCATCGGAAGATATAGTGATCGAACACCGATTCACAGTCTTGTCAATAAGCAACAGGCGAGCCGCACCCCCCCCCCCCCCTCTTCACAAACTAAAAAAAATGTCCTAGTGTAGTAAACATTGAAAAGCAAAAAAAAAAAAAAAAAAAAAATAAATAAATCGAACGAAACTTAAAAACAAACAAACAAACAAAAAAAAAAAAACCACATCGGACAATCATTTACATACGGTTACACATGTATAAGACCAAGTACTATATTGCTTACAAACAATCGCCCCATGAAAAAAGTCAAACATTCGGAAAAATTACACACCTAAACCATGCGCCCATTACCAACAAAATGTCTTGGGAATTCAAGTCAGCAATGAGCACAATGAAATTTAACGCCTTACGATACGCTAGGACAGTACAAAGCACGACGGAAAGTATTAACAATATAAATTTCTCTCTCACAAATAAAATGATCTGAGCGGAATAGCATTGTGCGCTTACCTTATTTTCTTTCAAAGAGTATAAATCCAATGTAGGACTGTCAAGTATTCGCACTAATTTTCTTGCAATATTGATTACGGAGATCCTTTCTCGTCGAAGTGTAGCTGCGAAGTGCAGAAAACGGGGCAGCGGCGCGACCTTATAGAAATCGGGGAATCACTCTCTGAGCACGTGGACAGCTACGAACAAACAACTAAGCCTTGCCGAGGTCACGGCACGCTTCTCAAGAGTGACTGCCACCGTCAGGAAATGCGGAAACGAAAACTCGGTTAGTATAACACCGTTACCCGTTATGCCCATAGAAAAGGCGCATTTTAATGCGCCTTTTCTATTGATATCAGGGGTAAGGTGGGATTGTGATTTTATTTCAGTTTCAACTGAGCACTAACTTTATTTTAGTGAAAAGCGCGATTAGGCTGCTTGCACGCGCCTTCGTTTCCTGTGGTATCCTTTCGAGCTAGTGCTAAAATTAGCGGCCAGCGGCGAGGGGAATCCAAGCGCCGATCAGCTGCTTGATTGTGAATACGCGTTGCTACGCCGTTGGCGTTGCGACGGGTGTTGCTTGCAAATATACAGCAGCTGCGGTCATTTCAAGTTACTATGTTTATCCAATGACAAACGTCAAACAATAAGATGTTATTTTGCTCGAGTAAGTCTGCTTGAGACAAAGGAAGGAAAGAGGTTTGTAGGCACTGAGACGGGCGGCACTCAGACTGCAGCTGACCGAATTCATTTTAGGTGACAATCAGTTATTATTTTCGCTTATAGAGTCAACTGCCATTCACTTTTACTTTCAACTAATCCGGCTGATCAGAAGCTACTTCCTTTAGCTATCCACTGTTTCCGGCAGTTCCTCTGCCGGAGTTACGTTGGCGTTCAAGCCAGGTTCATTTATCAGTAGTGACCTAATGGTTCGGTTTCGGGCCTATGTCGGACAGTCGGTCGCGGGGCACAGCCGTGCGCGGGTCAACAAAGGCTCGGACAGCGGCGGCCCAAGTAACTTCAAATCACTTTACTCATTCACTGATAACGGGACACCACTGATTCCAGTTCAGTTATTAGGGCTTCACCGGCAATCATCAGTCGGTAGTACTAGAATGTGTCGGTGACTGACGTCAGTAACTGAGACTGTTACACTAGTGTACATGCGAACCAGCTCAGTGCTGTATGAAAATTGTTTTGTACGCGGTTTGTTTACTTTAACAGTTTGTGCGTAAGGCATGTGCAGTGACAGTGGGTCAAGCAACCAAGCTCTAAGGGGCAGCCTTGCATTCGGTAATAGTGGCCTATTTTGTCAGTGGTGGTTTCCGGATTGTTCTGGAAGTGTAAAAATCAGTCAGTCAGTCAGTCAGTGAGAAACACGGGAAACCGCATCGCCGGCTACAGTTTATTGCAACTTAACTTTTTTTCCCTCAGTGAAACAACTTGATTGTACTTCGTGCAATTCGTTCAGCTTATATCAGTACGGCGATGTTTACTTTAGCAATTATTTTAGCACTTGACATCCACCCCACAATGCTGGTGGGTGTTGATATACAGACTAACAGACTAACAGGTGTATTGGGTGCTCGAGGGTTCAGGTGCCAGATTTGTTCCTTCCATTTATCATAGCGAGGCGGCCGAAACTGTGACTGACGCCTCGCAACTTTAACCCATTCAGCCCTGACGCACTGCAGCAGATGGGTCAACCATGATAATTCAAGGGTAGTGCCAGATTAGCTTGGCGCCTGTCGGCGCCAAGCTAATCTGGGCACTGCCCTTGAATTATCGTAGTCGATCCATCTCCTGCAACTGGTGCATAATCATTAGATGACACCTCCAAAATTTGGGAAATACGGCCGTCGGGCTGAATGAGTTAATGAGAAGGAACAAATCTGTAAAAACTCATATTCGTGTAAAGAACTCACAGGTGCGTTGACCTCTAAACTTTATTCAATATTTAAAGGAGGGGGGGGGGGGGGGGGGGGTTATGCCTTAAAATCCTGATGCGTAATTGGCGTTTTCTTTTTCCTCGGTTCTCCTGCTTGCAATTTTTTTTCTTAATCCTTGTGCTCCGGCAAACTGAAAAGATGTCGTTAAATGTGAAATCCAAAATAAGGTTTCCCGACATATCCGTGAAAAGGTCCTGGTTGTTTCAGTCGTGAAACGTGAAAGCGGTCGATTCCAATCAGAAATCTCATAAACGTAATCCAGAAAGCTGTAAATTCCAATCAGAAGTAAACCTCATAAATCCTCCTCCACCCCCCCACCCCCTCCAACCCCTGTTTGATTTTACGGCCAATAGAGCACATACCACTTACACCTCCCCCTCCCCCCCCCCGGCCCCGCCCCCATACGTCCCTCCTCCCCCCCCTCCACCCACCCTATGCCCTCAAGTGTCATGCATGCAGTTGGTTGTCATATGACATCAACACTGCCTTGACTGTACGTGACAAAGAAATAGAACAAATACGAAAAGCTGCACCTATTAAAAAACGAAGTGTGCGGACAGAGGTACAAGTGCACACTATACAGACACAGCCGGTTGACACAATGCTTTAAAAAAAAAAAAAAAAAAAAATAGAGTTTAAAATTAGGTTTTGTGTGTGTGTGTGTGTGTGTGTGTGTGTGTGTGTGTGTGTGTGTGTGTGTGTGTTAGTTATTGGGGTTCAGCGCCGAGCAGGCGACTAAGGCTATCTCACGACGGCGGTTTTGTGTGACGCTCTCGGCTCTCTCAGTCTCTCTCTCACTAAGGTTAGTTTCTCAGTTTAGTAGATCATCCTCTGCCTATACTGAGTGCACAAAGGGCGGAACCACTCATGATGTCATAGCGGGGGATACCGGTAAAACCACACCACCCGGGTCCTACAATTGTATGTCACCGTGTGGGATTACTCTATGATTTTATTTTTAAGGAAGAATGAAGGACAAATGACTGCACGAAGGACAAACACGTACGCTGCTGGCTTGCTCGTTTCCACTGTCACCCAGCACCGGCGCAAACGGTCTTGGGGCCAGTTGCTGCGGCTGACATCGACCCGAGGACTTTTTGCGCACAATGACACGTAGGCCCTCAGCGGTTTGCTCATTTTACACCGTCAGCTGTGTATGCAGGCTGATGTCACCGAGACTGATATTCTTATTACTGAAGTTGCTTTCTTTTAATTTATTTTATATATTTAATTTAATTTATTATTATTTTATTTTATAATAAACAAAAGAGGGGGCGGGGGAGAGGGGGTGTGGGCGGGGAGAGGGGGTGGGGGGCGGGGGTTGACGATGAATATACTTAGCCAAAACTTGACTCAAAATGACATTAGCAGGGGGGAGGGGGATGGGGGTGGGGTGTGGCCTATGACTATACCTAGACAAAACTTGACTCAAGATGACACTAGCCAGGATCCTTTCGAATCCTTTCAAGTGAATCCTTTTGTTTCAAAGTTTTTGCCGTAGTCTTCAGTCATACCGGTAGAACTGAAAATGCGTCGTAGTTACTTGACAGTAATAGCAGCCTTTAAGCGGCGATTGAACATAGTAATTATTATAGTATGCGGTCCGAGTCGTATATTGTTATCGATTCATGTTGTGTTATGTTAAGCGTTGCTGTGTGTGGGATCGTACTGATTTGCCGTCCAGCAACCGGCTTTGAAAATGCGGACTGGATAGCTGTGTGGTACAAAAACATGGGTGGCTGTCCTCAATGGATAGACTGAGGGAGTATTTGCCCTTTCCCCTGATTTCAACACCGAATATTTTCATTGTGTAGATGGACAGTGCAAGCTCAGCGAGTGAAGAACGTGAAGCTATAAGAAATATAATTTATCACAAAAAGTGACTTGCCGGGCACTTAAGTACTTATTCCTTAGCCTAAGGGGCCATCTGGTAAGATTATATATATTGTCTTTAAAGTGACAGCAGAACCTGTTTTGAGTGACCACCTGTCATTGAAGACCATCTTATAGGTGGCTACAGCCAGGGTTGGGCTTAGTAGCTGCAGCCAACTGTATGATGATCTTCAATGACAGGTGACCTTAATCCTTTAAGCCGATGGACTGACCATGATAATTCAAGGGTGGTGCCAGTTGAGCTTGGCGCCTGAAGGCGCCAAGTTAATCTGGCACTACCCTTGAATTATCATGGTCAATCAATCTCCTGCTGTAAAGACTCGGGGCTAAATGGGTTAATGGTGATCTTAATGACAGGTGATATTATGAGTCCTAAAAACTTCTTTTGTGTGTGTGTGTAAGTGTGTGTGTAATTGACACGGTTGTCGTTTTCGTCAGTCATGCTCATGTAATCAGCAGAGATACTGAACATCAGTCAGCGCCTTGCAAGTAGACAGGTCTAATTTAAATCCTTTTTTGTCTACCGTATTTAAAAAATACGGTTGACTTTGAAAATGGGGCTGGGCGGAGCGCATTCCGGAACATGCACATTACGTTTTTGGCGTGAAGGGGCACAAATTCTGGCAAAGAAGTAAAAGGATAAAAATGACGTCACGTCTAGCTACGCAAACCTTGCTAGAGAACGTCTTTTTGGCGCCAAAGCGCCGCATGTGTGTGTGTGTGTGTGTGTGTGTGTGTGTGTGTGTGTGTGTGTGTGTGTGTGTGTGTGTGTGTGTGTGTGACAGCGCATATAGCCCGCGTTTGAGGACGGACAAGCTTTAACTGATTTTAGGATATTGTCCCTAAAAGAATTATCTAGGGACATTTTTTTCTCTCGATGTTTTGATTAAGATGGTCAATGGCGAGAAAATGGCAGTTTCACAAAAACCGGTTGATCCGCACTGGAGTCCGTAATTTTTCTTATTTTTACTAGATATTTTGCGTGTAGCTAGATAAAAGGGACATATTGAATGAGTTCATTAACCAGCATTCTACCTGCAGAACGTTTTGAGTGATAATTAAATATTTTTTGAAAAAATATATTTTCCACGTTTTTGGGATTAATTTTTCCAATTGTATGGGTTAATCTTAAAACAACTGAATCTTTTTTACGAAGAAAACCAAAACAATCTTCTCATTAATAATCTCATGATTTTTCGTATCCGGTTTTTACATTAGACTGCAGTTTGTCTCGGCTGTCGGGTACGATTGTGACCTGTGTGCCCCAGGTGTCAAAATCAGACAGTTTTCTGCACCACTTTTTCGGAGTCATTTGTAAAACAGCTAACATAACTTTTCTTTTACGAAAAAAACAACAACAACTATCTTCTTATTAATACCCGCATAAGCCTGCTGTTTGTCTCGGCCCTGGGGTAGGATTAGGTCAAATTGTGACCTGTAACTGAGCCGCCGCCCTAGGCGTGAAAACCAGCAAGAAAATTGCAAAGTTGATTCTCTGATACGTCAAATGTTAGTACGGGGCTGCGATGAGTGACGTATAACATCGAGTCGTCACTATGAACACAGCGTCGTTGAACTAAGGATGCCATGACGTGAAGCTTGAAGTGATATCATCATTTCGCTGCTTGTCAGCTATCATTCTTCTTCAGAATAGCGCTATGCAACGCCATACCACAGAGCTCAGTTACGAATCAGTGGCCGGGGACTGAGTCGCCGTGCGGTTGTGGCAGGCTTACTGATTTAGTTAGTCAGTAAGTTTCTTCAGTAGTGTTCAAAGTGATGACTAAGATACAGGCTAAGCATGTACCAGATACGCCGGTCCCCATAGTAACAAAAGTCACTGCGTCACTCGGTGACAATCGATCAACAAAAATCAACACTGAATAACTGCACCTCCGTAGTAATCGTTGACACTGTGTGTACAGGTGCAGGCACGTCGCTGCTTACCCTGAACACCCCCACGCGCCAGTTATTTTGATGACTGACTAATACGCTGATGTCAGTGGACACGCGCGAAGTCAGCCGGGCCACCACCCAGTAATACGCGCACATTGGCACGTTCTATTATTATCCCGTTTCTTTTTCCGCCTCGACTACAACTAAAGCGGCCCGAACCAAACTTATAATTATCCATGTAGAAAAGGCATAGATCCTCATGGGCCCCAGGAAATGCAGGGGCTGAGTCAGACCCAAGCCGAAAACGTCGGGCCGGCAACAGTCATCGGGCCCAAGACGGCCAGTGGGCCCGCGCAATCGTGCGCGGGCCCACTGCGGCCATCGTAGGCCCGGAAGGACCTCATGTTTGCAGTGCTCACTGGGGTGGATATGTATCTCTTGCTATTAGTGATAGAGACATATTTATGTCTATGACGAGAGAGATTATTGGTGATTTCGGATTTGACCGGCGTCGCCGCCTACGGATTGCTCACTGCCGAGTAAACCAAACTTGAACGGCCGGCACACCCAACTAGTACTACGCCGCCAGCTGATTTAGGTGACGTCACCCACGCACACGCGCGAACACGCCGTCTGCACATGGCCAGCACGTGCAGACTGAAGCCGGTAGACTTGACATTGTACTGATCCGGCAGTGCGGCGTGCATACCGGTCTAGTAATAATGTATTGGAGTATCGTTGGACCAGGCAAGCCTCAGCCGGCTAGTGGCACCTAGGGCAGTCACGCAGACCTACTGACGCAACTTCAGTTAGTCGTTACTGACATGGGAATATGCGCTCAGCTTTGATGCCCCGGGGAAACGAAAAAAAAAACGGCAACAACAACAACAAAAAACCACAAAAACTAAACAACAACAAACAAACAAACTGCGAAAACAGAACTTGAACTGACAAAACATCTCAACTCAAAACTGATTAACCCTTTGCGTGTAGGTACTGAGCGGCCGGTTTTTGTCGTGACTGACCCCGGCCTAAGTAGGAACTTCATCTCGACAACTGGAAACCGCTACCGACACACTGCGAGGGGTTAATTTTGAGGTATGTTTTCGGTTAGGGTTTAAAGGGGTAGACTATTGAGCGGCCATGCAGTCACTACTGACTTGACTCCAAGTCGCGCTCTGAAGAGAAGTTAACTCAGTCATTAAGTTAAGCGGCCGCGTATCCACTAGATGCCGTTCGTCTCGAATGAGTTCAATAGGCGGCCGGTCGCAATGTCTCTTCCAGTGCGGCACGGTAAGCGTTCTTGTTATAGCACGGTATGTCCGTTACAGCCCGTGACTCTGTGATGCTGCACAAAAGGGTTAACTCAGTAACTAGTTGGTTATTGATGGTTGAAAATTGTACATTTCAAGTGTTCCTCACGCCGGCTCACTGCCGTGTGACATTGTCGTTAACCTATATTGCCTATCAGTCCGATTCCGCACTGCCTGAGTCAGTGGACGCCTAAGAGATTATCAGTGTGCATGCAGTGTCTCGGTGTAGACGTCATCATAGTAAATTAGTATCGTGAAACTGAGACTGAACCCCGGCAACGCGGCGGCCACGGCCATTGTGGACACGCGGGACAAAGTGGTCACAGCAAAAGGCAGTCTTGCAGTGAGTGACTGAATCAGTTAACTTATGCCGGTGGACTGACCCGTTATTAGTCACTCCGGCCGACCGGCCCGATCGTTGTTTCGTCAGCTCGCGGCGGTTACTTCAAGTTAGTACCCGTTGGCTGTTGATGGCCGCGATATTTGTCGCGATTATCAGCGTGATTCCTGCGGGCGGGCGTCATCGCGACATAACCCACTGACATAGGGGCTCGATGACAGTAGCTTTGACTAGTAATGCAAATTCACTGCGCCACGAAACACCGTGATTCTAGAGCAGTTTTCAACCCTCAAAGGAACCATCCGCCTAAAACCTTGAACTGAACAGAATCGGTAGATAAGTTGCCACAAATCTATACCAGCCTTGTCCTCCGATCAAAACTGATAGTTTAGTATACTCAAGGCTTTTTGAACACTGGGAGTCAAACACCATTCATAGCAGACGGTGAGTTGTCGGTTTTAGATGCGGCCGTTTCAAGTGTTACGCCGCAAGCTCATTTTTCATTGGTTTATGTAAATTAACATATTCAATGAAATTAAAACAAGAGTGCGTCTTACTGTCGACATGAACTTGTGACCCGGGCTGCACGCAGCAGTCGCTTTAGTAGTCCAAGAGCTATCCCGTCCTACTGTGCACCCCCCTTCCCCTCCCCCCCCCCCCCGCCCCTGTACTCAATAAGATGGGTTTCAAAGTGCACCTTAATATGTCCTGAGATGTTAAAGCGATGTTCCCCTAAAAACCTTAGGAACACACCAGAGATATAGCCGATGACGCAAGGATACCCCCATTCACGCTCTTTGCAGATGCTAAAATGAGCTTGAGAAACATTTTCCTCTAAATAAATCTGAATTCATTCTAGAAGCCCAAATCAGGCATTATTATGTTAAGGCACACCTTCTGCGTCCTCTGCAAAAAACAGAATAAAAATATATTGAATCTGTGGCTCACAGAGAAGGTATTTGTGCACCCAGGAAATGGCCATTTTCCGCAAAATCGCAAACAAAAGAAAGACAAAAATAATGTGTCAGATACCTTCAGACATTTTCTATAGCACTGGTAGTCCATTTTCAGGCCTACGTCATTAAAACAGGATGTCACAATGATTATAAACTTGACTATGTGATCACTATGAGTGCCACATTGATTGATTTTGTATCCCTACCCCCAAGTTGTAAAAATACACAAAATTAATTAGAAAAAAAATACTAATGTTATTCCATTTCATTTTGACCTCTCTTTACCTATTAAGTTTCAATAATTTGAGCATAAAGTGCAAGAAAATGAGGAAAGTCGGCATCCTTTATGATATGTTTGTGGTGAATGATAGCCTTTTCTAATTTAAAATTGCCAAATTGGGAAACGTACGTTGTATCCGATGTCCTCAGAAATTTTATATACAACTGGTAGTCTTTTTTTTAGGTTTTAATGGTTAGGATAGAGTACCGCAGTTACTCCCAACCTGCTTTTATGATGCTGTGATTCAGTTAGGGGCCACATTTGGTGAATCTGCTGCCCCACCCCCATTTTACCAGTACGCATTATGTCATACTCCTCTGTTTAAATATTTTTGTTGCCAGTTTTCTTAACAAAGTATGCACATTGAGCATAAAATTTGTGATCATGTCATTAAGTTAAGTGTGACCCATCAATTAAATTGTAATTCTTTTTTGTTAAAGCATAAAAGGGGGAAACGTCTGTAAACCGGGGCTGCCGTTGAAGAACTTCCTCTTTAATAAAACAGCAAGACTGAAGTAAGCGGCACATTCAGCAGTCTTGTCAAACTCAGGGAAGGTGTACCTCAGGGAGGTGATGTGTCTGATGCTGTTCATGGTCTACATTAATGACATCAGTACAGTACAGCAGTACCACGGTTCGTCTCGAACATCCTCCACAGGGATGACTTTGCAGTGTGGAGTGCAGCAGAACATACTGAAATAGCATCCTGCAGAATCCAGGATGCTGCCAATAGAGTCAGCAGCTGGACTGAAAGATGACCACTCAAACTGAGCTAGACCATCTCTTTCAATCAGATGGAAGAGGTCACCTGAAAATTGGAGACCTTCCAGTACCAAAGACAGACAGGCCGACTTTACTGGCAACAAACAAATTACTGCATTCAGGTGGAGGCTTCACATCAAAGCCATGGAAGCTAGAGTTGAGGGGGAAAAGTCTCTGTTGAAGAAACTGGTGGGGACCACATTCGCGCAAATTACAGCAACAACCTGGCGCAAGCAAACACCAGTTCGGTCAGACCAGTAGTGGGGTACCAAGATACTTCGACAATATGAAACACTCCCTGCAAAACCAAAAACGCCAGGCTTGATAACGGATGCAGAACATGGGTCATTCTCATGATGCAGTGACATCCTTAGAGCTATCTGGAGTATTTCTTAACATTGTTTTCCCTGTTAGGAACCATATAACTTTATTACTCATATTCATATTTACACCTTTCTAGACACAAATAAATGAGAAGAAAAGACCATACTAGACCCGCCTTACACTAGGTAAAATATCTCCTAAGAGACCAGCTAGTTTCACTCATTCAGTCCATCATATTTGGTTTTTTTTCTCCAATAAACAAACAGCACACAAATTGATTGGTCACATTTTGATCAGAATACAGTCCAAAGTTCCACATATTTTATGGACATTAAAGGGATCGGAGACACGACACCTCCCTGAGATACATCTTCCCTGAGTGTGCCATCGACTTCAATCATGCAATCCTATTGAAGAGGAAGTCTTTCAGCCATCAGTACATCCCTCCAAATCCAGACAGTAGAAGCTTTAGCAGCAGCCCCTGTTTACAGATTCCTCCCCCCCCT
The DNA here is from genome assembly GCA_036245525.1 of Semisulcospira habei. Classification (NCBI taxonomy): domain Eukaryota; kingdom Metazoa; phylum Mollusca; class Gastropoda; family Semisulcospiridae; genus Semisulcospira; species Semisulcospira habei. The sequence goes on from BTPG01000006.1 coordinate 68,250,430, forward strand.
CCTCCCCCCCCCCCCCCCCCCCCCCCCCCCCGTTATGTTCTTAATCCAAAATCTCTTGGCTTGACTTCGCGAACGAAGATTCTATAGGGGTTTCCCACGACGTCTGCAGGCATTTTCGTGGCTGCGGAGGCCAATCCGGGACAGGCAGGTTCGACGGCAGTAGCTGCAGGGGAAGGTCTGGTCAGGGTTCTGAGTTTCGACATCTCTGTTTTTTCACCTGAGCCGCTTGTCCTTAAGGCTAGCTCTGCGAGAGTCCTCAAAGGAGACGGCTGCCTTGTAAATGGTGGAGCGCCATGTGTCGCGGTCCGCAGCAAGCGAAGACCACTGGCGGTGGTCGATTTGGCAGGAACTAAGTGACTTCTTGAGACCGTCTTTGTATCTCTTCTTTGGTGCCCCTTCGTCTCGGTGTCCAGTTGCGAGCTCGCCGAAAAGGGTGATCTTGGGTAGGCGATGATCCTCCATCCTGGAGACGTGCCCCGCCCAGCGAAGCTGTGTCCGCAGCAGCAAAGCCTCGATGCTCACAGTTTCCGCCTGTTCAAGGACCTCGACGTTGGTGACATAGTCACTCCAGTGAATGTCGAGGATGGTACACAGGCAGCGCTGGCGGAAGTGTTCGAGGAGTCGTAGTTGGCTGTCGTAGAAGGCCCAGGACTCGGAACCATACAGCAGGGTGGTGAGGACGACAGCTCTGTACACACTGATCTTGGTGCCTTTTTTCAGCTGTTGATTGTGCCACACCTGCTTGAATAGTCGCCCGAAAGCACTGTTCGCTTTTGCCAGCCTGTTGTCCAGCTCCCTGTCCAGCTTGGCGTCTGACGTGATGATGCAGCCAAGGTAGGTAAATTGGTGTACAGACTTCAGTTCGGACTCGCCGATGGTGATGTGGGGAGGGTAATGCTCTTCCTTGGGTGCCGGCTGATGAAGGACCTCTGTCTTTTTCAGACTGACCTCAAGTCCAAAGAGCTGGGCAGCATCTGCGAAGCAGGACGTGATGCGCTGCAAGGCTCTTTCTGTATGTGCAACGAGGGCAGCGTCATCAGCAAAGAACAGCTCACGAATCAGTCGGTCTAGGGTTTTGGTGTGGGCCTGCAGTCGTCTGAGGTTGAACAAGCTGCCATCGAGATGATACCTTATGTACACTGCATCGTCATCGTCGAGGTCCACTGTGGCCTGCTTCAATATCATGCTAAAGAAGATGGTAAAGAGGGTCGGTGCCAGCACGCAGCCCTGCTTCACGCCGTTGAGAAAGGGGAATGGTTCTGAGAGGTCACTGTCGAGTCTGACCTGGCCTTGCTGGTCCTCGTGGAGCTGGACGATCATGCTGAGGAACTTTGGGGGACAGCCAAGTCGCTCCAGGATCTGCCACATGCCTTGCCTGCTGACAGTGTCAAACGCTTTTGTTAGGTCGTCAAACGTTACGTACAGCCCTTTGTTCTGCTCGCGGCACTTCTCCTGAAGCTGTCTCAGCACAAAGAACATGTCGGTGGAATCCTGTTGGCTCTGAAGCCACACTGGCCCTCTGGGAGGTGGTTTTCAGCGATGGTAGGTACCAGCCGATTCAGGAGCAGCCTTGCGAGAATTTTCCCAGCAATGGACAGCAGGGTAATTTCACGATAGTTAGAGCAGGCAGACTTCTCTGTTTACAGACCCCCCCCCCCCCCCTTTATGTTCTTAATCCAAAATAGTTACAATTAAATTGATGGGTCACATTGAAATAATGAAATGATCACAGATTTTTATACTTAATTAAGAAAACTGGAAACAAAAATATTTAAACAGAGGAGTATGACGTAAGCATTTTTTTTATATCATTTTGCGTTCCTATGCGTACTGGTAAAATGATGGTAGGGCAGCAGATTCAGCCACTGTGGACCTAAATGCATCACAGCATCATAAAATCAGGTTGGGAGTAACTGTGGTACTCTATCCTAACCAATAAAACGTTAAAAAAAAAAAAAAGACCTATCAGTTGTATACAAAATTTCTGAGGACATCGGAAACATTATTTTATTATTTGTTTTCGATTTCGCGGAAATGGCAATTTACTGGGTGCACAAATACCATCACTGTGAGCCACAGATTCAATATTTGTTCATTCTGTTTTTGCTGAGGACGCAGAAGGTATGCCTTAACGTAATATTGCCTGATTTGGGCTCCTGTAATAAATTCTGATTTATATAGAGGAAAATGTTTCTCAAGATCACTTTAGGATCCGCGAAGAGAGTGAATGGGGGGTATCCTTGCGCCATCGGCTATATCTCTGGTGTTACGATTGTGGTTGTGTTGTTCTGTGAGAGCATGCATGTGTTAATCGTAGTAAACGATCCGATATTTATTTGAGCTATCATGGTTACGAATCACGTACCTTTTCAGTAAGATTTTTTATTGTTCGCGCAGATTGCGGATTTGGCTTTGTTATGATACGCTAAGTTTAGTCCGGAAGTTTTTATCAAAGTCGCATGGAGAAGAGCGTTTGATTTTTGGAATGCGTAGTTTCGCTGAAAATAGATTAGAATGTTCTAGCAAGGTCGCGCTGTCTAGTGACCTTACATGTGACGTCAAAGTGCAAGTTCTATTTTTAGTTATAGTTGTTTTCTGTGCGCGTGAAATTAACAGCTGTTCAGTGTGTATTATTAAAGGTCGTGAACGGTTTACCATACTTTTGTGTGACGTCATTACACACTGGGATTTGGGGCTGAAATGAGCAGTCGAATTTTTGTAGACTATTGTAGTTATTCCAGAAAGTTCTTTTTTTTTAATTAATATTTATGAGTTTCAGTTACGTGTTCTGTTCGGATTGGTTGCATTGTGTGAAATCTTTAGATTATTCTGGAAAGTCGTTCTACTATAAAAGATTGTGCTAGGAAGCACGTGGGTACATTGTCATGCATTGTCACCCCACCCGGGTCTGCCCTGGGGGACTTGGGTGGGGTTAGGTATTTTTTAGTTCCCAGGGTCACCCTGGTCAGCCCCACAGGGTGGGGTTTTCTCTCTATTCTGGGGCATGTGTTTCTGTCTACCCGAGGTCCATTCACCTGTATTTGCCTTTTTTAAACTCTCCCTACTGTCTGCACTGCCTGTAGCTCTTGATATTGGATGTGTGTTGCTAAATGGTCTTAGCTTTATTTAGGCCCCATGTGTTAGGTTTATTTAATGTGTTTGACCGGCTGGCGACATACATTCAATGTTCTGTTTAGTTGGTTGTTTTTTTTCACAAGCAGTGCAGGCACGTCCTGAGAAAGCCTTGTTGCTGTCGGGACGTTAAGCAATGTACAATCAATCAATCATGCATTGTCAGTTGTAGGGACACACAGTTTATCGTAGGTATATGGCCCGTATAGGGTGTACATTGTGAGAGACGCAGCGTAACGGTGGTGTACGTTGTATGAGAAACTTTGTGTCGCCAGTGTTGACATTTTCAGAGGAGACATTGCATCAGTGTTGGTGCATTTGGAAATGCATTGTGTGGAGATCGCATCGATGAATTAAAATATTGTTGGAACTGTTACTCCAGTATAGCCTACATCCTTAAGCCACGTGTGACGGGTTGCAGCTGAATGAAGTTTATTCAAAAGAACCTTACGTGCGTGCGTCTGGTGTGTTTATCATACTACGACTACGACTCTACCACGTAATATCTGGTGTGTTCCTAAAGATTTTAGGGGAAACATGGCTTAAACATCTCAGGACATTCTAAGGTACATTTTGAAACCCATCTTATTGTGGAGAGGGGGGGGGGGGGGGGGCACGGCCAAGACTGGCTTATGGAGTATAGGTACGTATTTCCCCCAGCCCCAAAAGGTCTAATTTAATGGAGTATGGTTTAAACACTGCTCAGATGTCAATATCTTTTCGAGTAATTTTCTTCGACTTTAGGGTAAACACGGCAGAAAACAATGGATGAACTGCATTGCATAGAGGCTTCTTTCACGGCTCTCTACTAAAGGGTTTAACGTTCAACTCTAGATGTTGAGAAAGAGGTCCGTGCATGCTGGGATACTTCTGGCCACATCTAAAATTTCGCGGGCGTGTTCCGGCGTTTCCTCCCTTGTATTAAAATTTTGTCTTGAGCTTAGCGTAGACGCTGGCGCGCACCCGGTGGCGCAGTGGATTTGCATTAGTCAAAGCTACTTTCATCGGAGCCCCTATGCCCACTGCCGACTACCGTCAGCCAAAGGGTTAACTTATTAACCCCTTCCCTGCCACTGCACGTACATTTCTGTTTCTGAAATCCGCTTGATTCATCACTGATTCAACGACCAAAACTGAGCCAAGGCCGGCACCGTCCAAGAAACATCTGGATACAATTGGTTTCAGCAAGATGCATAGGGCCCTCATGAGCCCCCGCAGTCGCGGGGGGGGGGGGGGGGGGGGGGGGGGGCTCATGGGAGTCGCGGGGTTGGGGTGGGAGAGGGGGGGGGAGCTCATGGGGTTCGCGGGGGGCTCATGAGGATCCACATTTCTTTGCAGCTGGATAGTAGTGTTCAATTTTTCAGTCTCGGCAGTGAAGGAGTTAATCATATGAAAGTGAAAACCGTCGGCCGTGCCACCGACAGAGCGGCCGGCCAACTCGGTGATACTCCTCAGTGACGTCGCCACACGATAAGCGCGTGGGCCTAATATGCACTTTCCACGCAAGAATCGGAGAAATACTACCGGCATTCCAGTAATGAGTATGCACTTTTGCAGGTGGTTTGAGAATAGACTACCCGCTGACTGTTACTAGAGATATAATATAAACGCACTCTACTTAGATATTTGAATAGACTGTCGGTTAACTCATTCGAGACGTGCCGCCACCGTATACGCGGCTTATGCCGCGTATCCGAAGGCGGCACGTCTCGAATGAGTTAATCGACTCGGTCGGTCTTTCCGGCCAAAGTGGTCGCGAACCCGCTCTCAGTGCCAGAGCAGTCGCACACATATATAGGCGGTCAGGTACAGATGTATTCTGGGATGTCCGCAAAGGAGCTTTTTAGTAGTTAACCCTTTGCCTGTCGAGAGCAGTTTTAGTCGCGATGATTCCTGAAGGAATCATCGCGACTAAAACTGCTACCGAGACGCAAAGGGTTACTCTCCTTTACTGCCGAGCATAACTTGACTGTGAAGACAACGATCTAACTGCAAGAGACACTGATCCTCATGAGCCCCCGTAACTCGATCCAATTTATAAGAGACATAGATCTTTTTTAAAAAAATCCCAAACAAAACAACCGACCGACCGACCAATCAAACACAAAAAAACAAAACAAATTAAAAAAAACAACCAACAACAAACAAAACTGACATGAAAAAATCCAAACAAACAAACAAAAACAAACAAAGCAACCCCCCCCCCTAAAAAAAAAAAAACAACAACAAAAAAACAACCAAAAAAAAAAACCCCAACAACAAACACCCCCCCCCCCCCCAAAAAAAAAAAAAAAAAAAAAAAAAAAAACCAACAACAAACAAAAACAACAAACAAACAAACAAACCCGTGACTGCTGTGAGGTGAACGATCTATCGTGTTCTGAACCTTTTGGTGCTCGTGTCATTAGGCTTGAATGCAGTTAATCCTGTCATTTCACAGCAAAGGGCACTCGTCCGACTTGGTCAGTCTTCAGAATCATTCGTCACAGATTGAACACACGATCACACCATGATTCCATGCTCGAGATACAATGCAGACACTTACATAGCGTTAACAAAAAACATAAATCGTCATGAGCCCGCGCAGTATGCGGGGGCCCATGAGGATCTATGTCTCTTGCAGATGAATAAAGTTCGCTAAATGAATCGATTCAACTTAAGCTCCCATGCAAGCGTCTTTTGTACAGCGTGTGTAGAGCTGGTCGTCCGCGGCCACCTGAGCCAAAGTTCGTTGACCACCAATGTGCTGGTCTCAGTGTGATTGTGCACCTTATTACGGCTTCGATCCAAAGGTAAAAAAAATCACAGACCAACAGACACAATTATGTTTTTGGGTCGATAGCTGTATATAATCTCTTTTTAACCCTTGGCGTGTCGGTAGCAGTTTTAGTCGCGACGATTCCGATAGGAATCATCGCGACTAAAACCGCTACCGACACTCAATTAACCTCTTTAACCCCACGTCCCTACAGCACGGGATTGATTGACCATGATAATTCAGGCGCCAAGCTAATCTGGCACTACCCTTGAATTATCATTGTCAATCCATCCCTTGCAACTGATACATATTCATTAGGTAAAACCTCCAAAAGTTGAGAAATGGGATCTTGGGGCTAAAAGGGTTAAGTGTAAATCGATTGAATTCAGAGAGGATTGATTGATTGATTGTACATTGCTTAACGTCCCGACAGCAACAAGGCTTTCTCAGGACGCGCCTGCACTGCTTGTGAAAAAAAAAAACTAAACAGAACATTGAATGTATGTCACCAGCCGGTCAAATACATTAAATAAACCTAACACATGAGGCCTAAATAAAGCTAAGACCATTTAGCAACACACATCCAATATCAAGAGCTACAGGCAGTGCAGACAGTAGGGAGAGTTTTAAAAAGGCAAATACAGGTGAATGGACAAAGGGTAGACAGAAACACATGCCCCAGAATAGAGAGAAAAACTCACCCTGTGGGGCTGACCAGGGTGACCCTGAGAACTAAAAAGTACCTAACCCCACCCAAGTCCCCCAGGGCAGACCCGGGTGGGGGGAATTCAGAGAGGACCAGCAATTCGAATAACCGCGACCGTTTGCTTTCGCCAACGACAGTGTATAGCTCGATACACGACAAAAGCGAATGCGACCAGTAACATACAACACTTTTAACTTTGGTCTGAAGTATAATTCTGCTTCTTCAAAAGAAACAACAACGAGGGTTTAGCAACACTTTCTCTATCTCACTGCCAGAAATGAACGAACACTTATATGTCGGCTGATATAACTGATCATAGTTGTTGCTCCGTGACAGGTTATTATTAGTGTTCTCCAAACATCTTAATTAGGGAGTGGAAACAAAGCCCACAAACACATCGTCCCCCCCTCCCCACCCCTCCCCTCCCCCCCCCCCAAAAAAAAAAAAAAAAAAAAAGCAACCGAACAAACAAAACCAACATAAAAAACAAGATATTTTGCACGATTATTTCAGTATAAGAAACTATTAGAAGAATACTATAGTATACTATAGTATACCATTAGCAAACGTCTTCGGGCCCACTGCAGCCGTCGTGGGGCCCAAGGCGTTTTGCTACTGGTGACAGCATGCTTGAACCATCGTATAATAATAATAATAATAATAATAATAATAATAATAATAATAATAATAATAATAATAATAATAATAATAATTTCTATGGCGCCTAACCTCAGGTAGAGCTCTAGGCGCCTTACAAATTTAAAAAATACAATTACAGAAAACTGTACACAATGTTACACGCGCGCGCGCGCACACACACACACACACACACACACACATTCCAGGTACCACAGCAAAACTACAACAGAATCCTCAGCAGTCAATGATTAATCAGGGAGGTAATGGAGTTGGACTGAAAAGGTTTAGCGCAAATTTAAAAACGTCTTTTGAAGCACTGTGACGGACATGGGATGGGAGTTTGTTCCAGTACAGTGGCCCAAGATATGAAAAAGACCGCTGGCCAAAAGACATGGGTACGGACAAAAGGTACACGCAAAATGCGGCTGTCAGCAGAGGATCTGAGTTGTCTTGAGGGAGTGTACAGCTGCAGGAGAGAGGACAGGTACGGGGGGCTTGATGTGGAAATGCAGCTGAAGCAGACAGAAGAAAGTTTATACTGAATTCTTGCAGCCACAGGGAGCCAGATTTAAGTACATATGTAATATGATCAGTTTTGCGCTTTTTGGTGACGAGCCTCGCAGCAGAATTCTGAACTTTTTGTAGCCTGTCGATCTGATATTTTGGACAACCTGCATACAGTGAATTACAATAGTCCAGCTTGGAAAGAACAAATGCACAGATGAGAGTTTTTGTGGCTTCGATGTCAAATAGTGTCTGATAGAAGAAATGCGACGGAGCTCCATGTAGGCAGTGCAACAGGTGTTGCCAATCTGTTGGTTCATGGACAGTGTTTCGTCCAGGGTTACTCCAAGATTCTTGGCGGTGTGTGAGAAATTGATGATGCTGGTTCCTATGCCGGGGCCATGGACGTGGGGAGGGAAAGTGAACTTGTCAATCTGGGGGGTTTGATTATAAGAGACTCAGTTTTATCATCATTAAGTTGAAGTTTGTTTGATGACATCCACTCCTTGACATCACAGATACAGTTCTGCAGGTTTAGGATGGCACTAGGGACTTGGTGGGGAGTAGCGCGTTCGTACAGCTGGGAGTCACGGCAAAGCCATGGTGGGAAACCGAGAATCTCTCAATTACACTGGAAAGAGGCTGGATGTAGAGAATGAAGAGAATGGGGCCTAGGACTGAGCCCTGGGGGACCCCAAAGCGCAATAGAGAAGGACTCGACTGGTAGCTGTTAATGACAACAGTCTGGTGACGATCAGTCAGGTAAGATCTGAACCAGGACAGAACACTACCCGTGATGCCAGACGTGGAATGAAGTCGATGCAGTAGGATCTCATGGTCTATTGTATCGAATGCGGCTGTCAGATCGAGCAAGGCTAGAACAAAGACATGTCCATCATCAATTGTCCTAAGCATGTCATTCACAATCTTGAGGAGAGCAGTCTCAGTGGAGTGCCCGGGCCGATACGCTGACTGGCAAACAGGAAGAAGACTGTGAGCATTCACATGGTCAAGGAGCTGGGAGAGAACAATCCTTTCAATGAGCTTGGATAGGAAGGGCAGATTTGAGACAGGCCTGAAGTTTTTCAGATTTTTAGGGTCAAGACTGGGCTTTTTAAGCAGGGGTTTGACGATGGCTGATTTGTAAACAGCAGGGAAAATACCAGAGGACAAAGAGTCGTTGACCAGGAAATGATGGTAAGGAGGACTATGTCAATACAATCAAAGAGAAGTTGGGTAGGGATGGGATCCAGGTCACACGTCTTAGCAGCGCACTTTGTCATGATCTTACGAACATCATCTTCGGACAAACTTTTGAAGGTATGGAAGACTTAAATGAAAAGAAAAGGAGAGACTGCCAGTGCTAATAATACCGTATGGAAGACTTGTCCAGCAAAGGGCACATCATGACTGTAAGGTGAAACTGATGACTGGGAGTCCAGTTTGTCTCGAATAGACCCTACTTTCTGAGTGAAAAACTCACAGAACTTCTCAGGTAACTCAATGGGAGGAACAGATTTTGGCAGAGGAGACACAGTCGTTTTTGCAATTAGTTTGCATGTGAAGTTGAACAGCTGTTTGCTTGACGTGCATTCCAAAATGTTCATACTTATGAAAGCCGTTTTTTCATTCAGCACTAGTTTATTGACTAACCTTTTCGCTGCCTTGAAGATCTGCTTGTGGACCGTCAGACCTGACTTCAACCAAAGTCTTTCCGCTTGACGACCTTCCTTTTTGGCGGCACAAAGCTACTCACTGGCATCATTAAACCATGGGGACGGTTTACGGGATGAGGATCTGCGTTTTGACAGTGGAGCATGACTGTCTAGGACCAACTTCAGATATGCATCGAACTGGTCAACATTGGGATGGGACAGGTCAGACAGCAGACCCTGCAGGTCCGCCTTAAAGGACACTTTGTCCATGGTTCTGATATTGCGGGACTCCACGAACGTTGTCTGCAGGTGGGGGACAGAGACGTTCAGATGAGTGATCACACAGAAGTGGTCCGACTCAATGCCATGTGACACATGGGTGGACTGCAGGAGGCCATCATCTTCTCGAAAAAGCACCCAGTCCAGAATGTGACCATGATGATGAGTGGGGACTGTAACTGATTGAAACAGACTGAACATGTCAAGAATATCAACTGCTTTCTTTGTGCTTGGACTAGATGATGAGTCAAAATTGAGATTGAAGTCTCCAAGTAAGATCAGGTCTCCTTTCAAGGAGTTAGCATGTTCCAGAAATTCAGTGCCGGAACTGTTAAAAGAACAATGGTTCTGTAAGTTTATTCTTCGGGCGGTAAATCGTGAAGCCATGAATGGTTTTAGAAGGAAGGGCAAGGGTGGTGTGGACCAACTCAAAACTGGAGTGGGCAAACTGGAAAGAAGACATAGTGGCTGTGATTGAGAGAAGCGAATACCTGAGAATAATTGCTATGCCTCCACCTCTGGAGTCACGAGGGAAGGACTTTGCTGCATAGCCGGGCGGGGCACGGTCCATGTTTCGCTTCATCACCATTGGGTTTCAGCCATGTCTCCGTGATGAAAAATATGTCAATCTCGTGATCAGCTATGAAACTGTTAATTTCTGCTCTTTAACCCGTTTGAGCAAAGCTTGCCTCGTGTATTTTTGCAAACAAATTTTGAACGCAGATAGTTTCAAGACAACTCTAAGAAGAAAAGATGATCACCAGCCTTGGTCCCAATTTATTTTATTTTTTCCCTTTAGTCGTGACAATAATGCTTTAGCCGCTGCTCTCGGAAATTTTTTCGCATGACCCATTTAAACCTGCTAAAATATACACTAATAGAGCCCCACTCAGAGACACTGACACATATTTATTCCTGTAAACTTCACGCTTTCTATGGTGAATGTTTAATGCCTTGGTCTAACAAGGCGTCTGATCCGTGCATAGCTTGTCACAGTTTCAACATCAGTGATGCGCGTTCCTGAGGCCTAAACAGGGTACATAATATTTCAACTGTTAATTAGGTCATCTCCCTGATCTCCCGTGAGTAGTGGCTAAATCTGGGTTTGACACCAACTACATTTTAAAATAAATTAGAACCAAGTATGGCGATCGGCAATTTTTGTTCTTACTGTTGTCTTCAAATATGTCTTGTTCAGAAATTCTGTTGTCCTGAAATATGTCTTGTTCAGAAGTTCTTACTGTTGTCCTGAAATATGTATTGTTCAAAAGTTAATTGGCAAAACGCGAGGCAAACTTTGTTCAAACGGACTGAATTTTGGCTTCAGCCTCACTCTGACATGCCCTACCCCGCCCCCCCCCCCCTTCCCGGCCCCCACCTCCCGGGACCCCATTTCCAGTACACAAAAGGTCATCGGACCGACGTCGGACGCAATCGGCCCTGACCAACAAAGCGGCGGACGTAGGCCGCGCCGGCATGACTTTTTCTGTACCGGAACAAATGATGCTGCCTCGGCTTGCGCAATCGATACCGTGACTGTGCTGTAGTCTACGCGTGTAATATAATGTCTACACTTAGAAACAGCCTGCCAGGATGAGCTCCCACGTCGGACTTTTTATTGACTTCTAGTGCCGCTCATCGGCGCAGGTTGCGGAAGATAGAGAGGCTGTGATACTGAATTCCTGGGTAGTGCTTAGTTAGGTTGGCGTCAACACAGCATTCTTCCAGCATGTGTATGAAATAAAAAACCGTTTTGCAAAATTACTGGATAATATCATGTGAAGTCACATCCCTTGACTGCCGAGAAAAATTAACACCACTCAAACGCAAGAGGCATAGATCCTCATGAGGATCTATACCTCTTGCTAAAACCACTTTACGTCTGAGTTCCTCTGATGGCTGCGAATCTGTGACGTTGCATTTACAATGATTTCACTAACACAATCAGCCCGGCTTCCACTGGCGGTAATAAAATCAATAAAACACTGCATTTCATCAGCATTAGTTGTCCTTCTCGCAATGGATTACGATGACGACATAGGCGTAACATCAGTTATATGCGTGCAATTTTTATTTTTACAGCTGACTGGCAATGATGTTATAGTAATTTGACTTGGGCTGTGGCACACCTCGCGTGCGGCATGCGTGCATGGCGCGTGAGATGTGCACGCGCTACACTTGAAGTGATTGGCAGGGTATGAACTTGACAACAGTCGTACCGTTGTTCCGACTAAATAAATCCGCACAATTACTTAATCAGAAGGACCTCCCCAGTCTAAGGATAGATGGGGTCGGTGTCGACAAGCAAGTGACATAGATTCTCATGAACCACTGTGTGCGTCGGGCGCAGAAGCCCATGAGAATCTGTCCCGCTTGCAGAATGCCAAGGTCTGTACTGGGCCGGGGAGACACTGGCAGTGACAATAATATCTGACAACTGAACAACCGGCATACCAACGGCGTCACGGTAGCAACACAGTTTCCCGTCAACCCATACACTTTCGACAAGAAGGTCAAACATCGAATGAAACGTTGCTAAAATTGTAAATTCAAACACTGTATCACAGTGAGTGGGGTCAGTGGGCTAACTGCTGCGTTTCATTGGTATATCTTAATACAGTGGAAGGCTATTGTTGATTCATGGGAAGTTGTGTTTAAGTACTGCTAACCCTGTGCGTGTCCGTAGCGGCTAGACGCGATGATTCCTATAGAAATCATCGCGACTAAAACCGCTACCGACACGCAAAGGGTCAAGCTGTCGGATATTAGTACGGTAGTTGATATATTTAGGTTTGTCAGTCCGCAGTTTCAGCCAAAGGTTGCGGTCTGCCTTACCGGCTGTTCAAAGTGCGCACTGACTAGAACTGTCGAACTCTTGTTGTGAAAAGAAGCCAAGTTCCTGATGTCGAACAAAATGTCCGCTTTGAAATCTACGCACTTTACCCGCCATCACTGTGTATTTCGGTCCTGTGAAGGCAAAAGGCGGTAAGTCCATTTTCGTGAAAAGCGAGATTTTCATTGCATTACGATGAAAACTCGCTTTCACAAAGCGGGTGGCCTTGCTCTCTTTTGCCTGCACAGGACAAACGTATTCTCATAACCTCAACTGAGCCAGCAGTTATACACAGATAGTAGTCTCAAAATATCGATTTTATTATGGACAATCAGGTCATAATGGGGTTAAAAAAAAAAAAAAGACGACCAGCACAAGAGCGAGCCTTTGAGAAGATGCAGGTGGAAAGAACGTGTTTTATGTATCTTTTCTAAAACTGACATACTGACAAGCAAAAAAAAAAAAAAAAAAAAAAAAAAGCGAGTTTTTGGGAATCCAACAATGCAGTGTATCTCTGCACAGTATGCTAGAGACATAAAAGATGTCTTTCTAGGAGGTTCAGTCTAAATATTTCTTAATGAAAACGGAATTTAAAAAAAAATCAACATATTTATATTCACTTGACCCTGCAGGAATCATTGCAACAAAAACCGCTACCGACAGTCAAAAGGGTTAACAACACACCTGGCTGATGTGATCAGCCAAGACGTCCAGTTGTGACTTTTGTGTTTTCGAAGCAACAGATCAGTATATGACCTGTACGCTCAGTCGGGTCCACGATCAAGTCGGGGACTTAATTCACGTTGATTTTTATTTTTTTGATAGAGTTGTCATTTATTTAACAAGTTAACACCGGTGGCATTCAGCTCCTATCAATCTGTGTCAATACAGAACTTTTTTTTCCGGCCTCAGTAGTGACTCGCGTACTCGAAACATGCATGAACCACGACACACGTACATGTGAAACACGACACACGTACATGTACCTGAAGGTATTCAGCCTGTGCCGGAACTAACCGTTGCGAAAGTAACGCCCTATGACCTCGGAAGTCATGTCAGTTGGTGTAGGCCAAGTCAGTAAGGCCACAGAGTGCATGCCCTAGAATAACTTGAGCCGGGGACTAAGAGCCGGCATAAATCCACATAGTGAGCCCCCGCAAATGCAATGTAGTGGAACCGTTCCTCGGAGGAGGAGTGGTAAAACGATTTATTGTTGCTTGGAGGAAAAAAAGCAAAAACAAAACACATTCCAACAATGCAGTTTGGCTAATCCCAATAGAAAACCTTTCCACCACGCAGGTGCCTGGTGATTGGTGCAATGTCAAACGGCGGCGTCATCACTACTCTACCGGCACAGCCAACCACGTGCTTTGCACGACTGGTGAGCAGTGAGCACATGCTACTACGTTCATTTTCATGTTCGAAAGTGTCTGGCGATTGGTTAAATGTCAAACCACGTGACTCTACCGCAGCCAGTCCGGCGTGTCCTCTGCGCGTCAAGTGACCACGTGGTACGCGCGTAAGGCCACGCTGGGACCGCGTGCGTGAGTGAAAACTGACACGATACCTGCCTCGGCTGGAAAAGCCGCCGGCATGTCAGTCAACTGATTTGAAGTCATTCATATTAATTGGCCGACGAAAATCAAAGAAAGCCTTCACGGCTGAAGGCTGTTCCATTACAAACTGACATGACAGTAACTTCTACTGATTTAAGCCGGCAAGCCGCCGCGTAGAAAGTTTCAGTCAGTACCGGACTGACCCCGCAAAGCCGCGCTAAAGGCCATCGGCGCGGGCAGACGTCACGCGGAAAGCCGCCCGTTGTCGGCCCGCCGCGCACATCAACGGCGGCCGACATCGGCCCGATGGCCTTTAAGCGGCACTGGCTTCCCATTTCATAATTTAGTCAATTGCGACAACTAGTGAGTCACACTGAGTGAACAGGCTTTAACTGTTACCCTTGTAGTTCAAACTGTTTAGTGCTTTTTAAACTCAGTGACGCGGTGACTCTTTTTTGGCGTGGCGCTTTTCCACACGTTCACACTCGAAAACATCGACCGGCATGTAAGATTCAGCGGCTCGAATGCCTCCCATCTGAGGGCACTCAGCCTAATTTTGTCTGCACTTCTAGTCAGGAGTGGAATCATTTTCCATTCAGCTGCAACAAGAAAGTAGGATTTTGAGTGAAAAGTGGGAATGTCAGTCGTTGTCACAAGGGCGCGCCTACGCTCCAAATGTAAAACTGATTGCTTTGATTACTTGCTGGGGGTCTATTTACGTCACTGAGTGTGTGTGTGTGCTTGCATGCATGCGTGTTTATTTGTTTTCTGTTGTTTGATTTGTTGTTTGATTTTATTTCTTTGTATTTTCTGTATTCTCATTATTTGACGATGTGAATGCGTGTGTGTGTATGTATGTGTGGAGGGGGGGGGGATGGTCTGTGTGTGTGTGTGTGTGTGTGTGTGTGTGTGTGTGGTGTGTGTGTGTTGGTTCATGATTTAGTACATGTGTATTTTAAGGATTAGCTTTTGTAAACAAAAAAGGATTGTTTGTTTGTTTTTGTTTGTAAGTAAATAGTCGTTAGGTGACACATCCGACATGTGAAATTGCGGCCTCGGGGGTTAAATGGGTTAACTTGATTAGCTGACGTTTGTTCAGTTGATAACCGATACGTGGATAAATTGATTCACTCGTCGTGCCACTGTAATAACCCAACACTGCTACTGTTCGCAGACTTTATTTCTAAATCTGTGCTAATTCAACGCCAAACGTCTTATTTTTTAAAAAATCTGTGCTTGTTCAACGCAGAACGCTTTGTATCTTTTAAAAAAAATCGTTGCTAGTTCAATACTGAAAACTTTTTTTTCTAAACTCTTTGTGCAAGTGATCGCAGACTTTTTTCCCTAAAATCTTTGCTAGTTCAAACCCAAACGCACTGTTTCTCAGTAAAGCCTTTCCTGGTTCAACGACAAACACTTTGTTTCTAAATAATGGCTAGTTCAACGCCAAACACTTTGTTTCTCAGTAAAACCTTTGCTAGTTTAACGCCAAACACTTTGTTTCTCAGTAAAACCTTTGCTAGTTTAACGTCAAACACTTTGTTTAAAAATAGTTGGCTAGTTCAACGCCAAACACTTTGTTTCTAAAACCTTTGCTAGTTCAACGCCAAACACTTTGTTTCTAAGCCTTTGCTTGTTTACAACGCCAAACACTTTGTTTCTAAAACCTTTGTTAGTTCAACGCTATTTAAAACACTTTGATTTTAAAATCTTTGCTAATTGAATGCCAAATATTTATTGTCTAAAATCTGTCTAAAATCTTTGTCGCTAGTTTAACGCCAAACTTAAAACAAGTCTTAGCTAGTTCAACGCCAAACACTTTCCCTAAAATCTTTCCTAGTTGAACACCAACAGTCCCAGGCGTCCAAGGAAGATGGGTGCTGACGAAGTGATGTCAGCAAGAGGCATAGATCCTCATAAGCCCCGCAACTGCGGGGGCTCATGAAGATCTATATCTCTTTTTGCACTTGGATCATGTCTTTAGTTTTTCTCAGATATGACGGTTTTTTCCCCCATCTCGAACCTGTAGCACAACAGGAAATGTACTTAACCGCCTTGTGAAGAAAGACTTGGATCACGTATTCTGACCAACATGTAAACATTTTTTTTTTCCGGAACCCAGTCAGAATTCTTAGTTAGCAGGTTGGTTGCGAACACCATTCGACTGAGTCTGTATGTTATCCCTAAAAAATGCTTAACACACACACACACACACACACACACACACACACACACACACACACACACACACACACACACACACACACACACACGGCACACGACACACAAAGCTGAGAGAGAGAGAGAGAGAGAGAGAGAGAGAGAGAAAGGTTGCTGTAAGTTGGCTCTGCCTCTCAATTTGGACTCCGACAGCACACCTGTCGCTCAGGTGATGTACCAAAGTTGAACTGAACGACAGGCAAGCCCTCGCTCCCTATTACCTAAGGACTAAAGCACTCGCTTACGTGTGCACGTGAGAATGAGACTGTACTGTTCGTGTGGGATCGGCTGCCAGCTCTGTCACTCCAGCAACAAGCAAGTCCCGGTGTCCGCAACGGAAATTGATCCTTATGAGCCCCTGCAGTTCAAGTGGCTCAGGAGGATCTACACCTCTCTCATCTTATGAGGATCTATGCCTCTCGAAGGGTACCACGTATCGAAAGATTTTTTATTTTTGTTACGGAAGAACAGCTTCAGAGCTTCATCGATTATTATTATTTTAAAATTCAAGTCCTCATCTGCTGCAAGAATCCATAGATCCACATAAGCAACTGCAGGGCTCTTGTGCATATTTGTTCAATCAGTTCAATGACAGCTGCTCAAAGAGAGCATAATGGACATCGAATACTGACTCCAATAGCTTAACTTATTCAACCGTCGTTAACTAACACACTTATTTCGTGATATTAGTACTTACATCACCTTAACCCACATCATACTGAGGCTATAAGCTTCAACTTTTTACAATGCCATATGTAAGCTACATTATAGTACTTACAGATAAGGATATAGACCAATGGCTTTAGTTCAAGGGTGGTGCCAGAATAGCTTGGCGCCTAGAGGCGCCAAGCTATTCTGGCACTACCTTTGAACTATTTTAGTCACACTTATTTCACACAATGGTGTATTCCGAATGATAAGGGTTAAGTGCCGAGAAACAATGAACACGATCCTGCTGCAATAGATATAGATCCTCCTGAGTCCCCGCAGTTGCGTGAGAAACAAAGCCTCTTGCTGAAGCCACTCTGTATCTGTGTTTCTGTTAACGACTGTGGCTCTTCGGCGTGGAATTAACCCTTTTAATCCTGATACACTACTGCTTGAAATTAGTTTGACTATGAGAGTTCAAGGGCGGTGCCAGAGTAGCTTGGCGCCTGAGGCGCCAAGCTGTTCTGGCACCACCCTTGAACGAACAAAACTGGTTGATATATCTCCAAGTCTGTAATGTAGTCTTCATAGGACAATAAGCAAATTAAAAAAAAAAAATCAGCCTCAGGATGTAATGGGTTAATTGAGTCTAAAAACACAAATCTGCGTCAACTGGCAGCGAACCCCGGGGGTCAAGAACCTGGCAAACACAGATGAGTATGTCTTTGAAGGTGCTTCCCTCGACAATTGTAGAGTCCGAAATAGCTCAGGCGGTTAAGCGTCGGAGCAGGAGAGCGAAGGGAATCGCCGGGTCGTGGGTTCGAATCCCGTCCCGGCCCCGGTAGCTGGACTCGCAATCCAGGGGGAAAAAGACGGGCTTGTTCAATAACATGTCCGTTGAAAGGTCCTGGTATATCAAAGTGGCACAATTGGAGTGCACCTGAGTTGATCAGTGTTCAGGTCGTACTCCATAGGTATTTCCCTGTCCCCTATAACCCGCCCGTTAGGGCCGTCCATTATCACTTCGGTGCCGCCGGTGGACGTTAAACCCCGAAATAACCAACCAACCTCGACAATTGTATATCTCAGTTCAAATTACGCCCACCTTACACCGGCTGTAAGAGGAAATCTCGGTTGGCAAGACCCTGACCGGGCCTTGTCATCTTTTGACTCCGACTCTGGGCGGCGTGAGACAGGCATGTTTGGAACATGCAAAGAACATGACCCAGCCGCAGGGGCAGCCGAGATCGCGGGGTGAAAAAGGTAAAGTCTCTTCCACTGCTGCCTTAGCAAAGAGGGTTGTAACGTACACGGCACAGGTGTGCAGGAGGTGGTAATTCGGGGGAAACCTCGCCAGCCAAAAATAACACTGACACATCGTGCCCATATCGATGCAGTTTTGTTTGCTAAGCAGTTAGATGACGTTAGCAGCCAAGAAATCGGTCTGTGACATCTGATTGTAACAAAGATCGATTATGTGCAGCTGTATGTACCGATGGCTGTAAGGTCCAAACGCACAGACCACTGGCAGCACGCAGGTGTACTTGAGGCTGTGAGAACTCACATTTTTTTTTCCGGCATCACCACTTTTTAAATTGTTTTTATTTTATAGTTTCTTACAACCCTTAGAAGAGACAACACTCTACATATATATATAAAAAAAAAGAAAAAAAAGAAGTTTTTCAATAGACATACAGAAAGAAATGGACTAATGTACCTTTTTTTTTTGAGGTGTGATGTAACTTCATCCCTCACTGAAAAAGGTAACTTGAGTACACATGGATCAATTTGTGTCTTAACCCCTGAACTGCCGGAGCAAGGCGAACACCTACCCAGCTTAGCACAAGAGACATAAATCCTCATGAGCCCCCGCAGTCGCGGGGGCTCATGAGGATTTATGTCGCTTGTTGGTCTGTATTCGATACGCCTACTATTTCTAGTCCCATTTAGTTGGTGTTTCTACGCGAATGTCGACCAGTGTCATGCAATGGTTTCAGTCTGACGGACGCGATATCCGATCACTGGCAGCGAAAGGGTTAAATATTCGGGGTAACTAACACTCAAGTTAAACTGACTTTCATAAAAATATGATCAATGTTCTCTTAGCACTTCTCGGCGTCCGTATTCTGGTTCAATGTTTTCAGGAACTTTTGCCAGTCGGGAATCATGACATGCAGGGCTGGTGGAAAATAATGTCATACAAATACCATCGGGGAACAGAGAGAGATGATGATGATGAAACGTTTTTATTCAGGATAAAAAGTTTTAGGCATAACAATGCCTATCTTCCAAACTGTCCTGCTACTCTACACATATAAAAATACATCAGACGATACATCAAAAGATAAAACATATGTAAGTAAAAAGACCCCTCCCCCTCCCCCCCCCCCCCACCACCACTCAGAGGGGAATATATATATATATAATTATATACACAGGTATGAACCTGACATGTTATATAATACGAATAGTAGCATAAGGGAGCCGAACATACTATTACTTCTGAAGTAAATATTTATGGAGGCGATCTTTGAAGACGCTAATCTTACAAATTGATTTCAGGTGTGGAGGTAACATATTCCACGCTTTAGCGCCTGAAAAAGACAGACTGGTTTTACAGATGTCTAATCTAATTTTCGGAAGGTGGATCAAACTATTTCTCGTGTTTTTCCTATTATTGCCGGAAAATAGAGTTTTTAGATAGGGTGGGGCTTTTCCGTGCATGATCTTGTGCAGTAGAACACAGCGATTAAATTCAAACTGTTTCTTCAATGTTAGTAACTTGAGAGATTTTAATTTTTCATCAGTCGAAGTAGGACTGGGAAGTATTAATTTAATGCCCCGACGATACAAGGAATTAACTTTTTTTCATGTGAACTTCGCTGCATCCATCCCAGACGGTAGAACTGTAGTCACAATGCGTTTTGATATGCGCATGGTAAAAGAGTTTACGGATATCAGTATTAACTATATGGCGTAGTTTTGATAACAGGAACAGATTTTTGGAGATTGTTTTGCATATTGAGTCCGTATGCGGCTCCCAGCTTAATTGGTTGTCCACTATAACGCCTAATAAGCGATGCCTAGTTACTTGTTCAACAAGCTGTCTATCTAAGGAAAGTGTTAAAGGTGGTAGGCCATGCAGAGAGAGAGAGAGAGAGAGAGAGAGAGAGAGAGAGAGAGAGAGAGAGACTGTGTTCAGTTTGGGACCACTGCGATGGAAAAGGCCCATACACGCTTCAACCCCCCCCCCCCCCCTCACACACACACATCTCCGCCCCCCCCCCCCCAACCCCCATCCGAAATCTTCCTATAGAGTTCCTTTTGATGATATCGTACCAATATTATATTGCGGGTCTGGTTTACACTGAATAGAACTCTGGTGGTTTCCGAAGTCCTCCGCCTTTCTCCACACGCCTCTGCTCAGTCCAGGCGATCGAATGGTGGTGTGGGGTGCCCTTGGATCGCTGTTACTGATTGGAAATGGACTGAGAACATGGCCCGGTTGAGAGAGAGAGAGAAAGAGAGAGAGAGAGAGAGAGAGAGCAGTACGCGCGTGCGAAGCACGTGCTGTCTGGTACCTTGTAACCTCTCAGTCTTCCGATTGGCCATCCTTGACCCAGTTCATTACTGCATTCCGGCCTTACTTGCACTCCGTCGGCCACCTCCGTCCAGTGATGTAAAATCGAACCAATCCGTTTTTATAAAAGCAAGAGACATAAACTGCAGGGGCTCATGAGAATCTATCTCTCTTACAGACGGATTTTTTTTTTGGAGAGCGGGAGGGGTGGGGAGGGGGTGGGGGGGGGGGTGTGTGTGTGGGGGGGGGGGGGGGGAGGGGGGAATGGGGGCCGCGGACGCTGGTGTGGTTGGCTGCCAATAGTGTCTGGCTTGTGACTTCCTTTGATCTGGTTTTGCCGTCAGCCGCTTGCTCTGAAGGTACATTCAGTTCTTCGCGCTATATATTAGCGGTGACTGGCCATTGTGCTGACTATTGACGAAATGCTCGATGTAGTGTATTGCAATGGGGTCATTTTTCAACCCACTCCAAGCACGCACGCAAGTCAACTGAAATGAAACACTCCAAACCGTGCCACTATTATGCCAAGTGTTTTCTACCATCGGTGTTATAGACGGTAACTGCTTAATTATACAATACTCGTCCCATAGCGGTGCCCGTGAAGAGGGAGGGGGAGGATAGGGGGGGCGGGGACATGCCCAAAAATCGCGATTCGTGTTTGGCGTTGTTTCGGTTCAGTTAGTCTCCAGACTGGAGTTTGCACTGCCATGAACCTATAGGGAGCATGAGCATCGTGCTATTCTACGCCGCAGAGCCGGGACGGTCGTCGAATCGCGCGTGTTAGTGGGGGCCCTTATAGTGGGGGCCCTTATAGTGGGGGCGCTGAATGTAAGTCATGGTGTCTGGTTTTGGGCTCGGAGGTCGCGATATTATCCCGACTGCATAAACTTCATAGCAGCATAGAGGCAACACTAGCCAGCAAGATACATACAGATCATAGTTCTTAGTTCTTATGACCGCGCCTACTCCTAGACGCGTATGAGCATAATTATGCGACTCTTGTATCTGTCGACGTTTAGCCTGTGTTCTTTTCATCACCGCAACCCGATTAAATTACGTAAACATAGCAACATGAAGGCAGTTCGACTCAGAAATACACATAGCTTCTCACAAGCCCCCGCACTCTGCGCAGAACTTATGAAGATCTATGCCTCTTGGGGAGTTTTGTCTATGGTTATATGCGAACATTGCTAAACAATGAATGCCATCAGTCTGATGTAAAAACAAGAATATATTTATCTTCGTGAAAGTATGCGGTAACGGTGGAATGAATGTTTCTTGATAGGTTTATCAAGTTTGTCTCTGTGCACGTCAGACGGAACAGAGAACCTTCTGCCGTACCATCTGACAGCAGTTCCGTTGAAAGCCTTCAAGGCTGGCTCTAGCCTTGTACTGCCCCCAGCCCTCAACCAAATAACAGCCCTGTCCAAGCCCATGTCAGTATATTTTTTAAATTTGTAACCTGGCTTTTAAATTTCTGAGTTTTCATAAGTAAACCAGCCCGGATGTGCCTCAGCAGATCCAAGTATATTCCGTAGTGAACCTGACTCTGTCTTTACCAGAACGAAAGAGAGGAAAAAAAGTGTGTTCAATTATATGGCTATTGGTGTACGGTTACTGAAAAACAAAAAGAAATGGCTGAAACTCACTGCAAACCACAATAGCGCATCTCCCACCCCCCTCCCCCACTCAGCCTGAAAATTAACATTGTGTGAACTGAAAAAGCAAACCTTAGGCACAGATTCTCATGGGACACAGTCCTGTAACTTGCATGACGGACACTTGAAGATCTATGCCTTTTCCCATATGTAGAAAGGGCCACTATCACACTGTCCTAGATACACTCACTGATACGCACCTCATGGAGCCTGCAGATGCGAAAGCTAATGGGAATCATGCCTCTTGCCTGCTTCTATCATTATGCTGGTCTGTGCGTGTGATTCACTGACTGCCTTCCATAATGCTTTAGACGCGTTGACAGCAATTATAAACAAACCGCTTTGCTGGAAAAATGCGACAAAAAACAGAGAATAGCGCGAGCTCACATTCCAGTGAATCAAAATTATTAGGCATTTCGGAGTTAGAACTGGGTTCTCGTGATTCGTGATTACAATTTTTTTCAGCGTCGTGATCCGTGAAAGAAAGGTCGTCGTGAAACGTGAAAGCCAGGAAATGGATTTTCGTGGTCCGTGATAACGTCCTCAGTGGTTATCTCGTGAAATGTGAAAGTCTGTTGGCAGTTGATCTTAGGTCTTCCTTTTGTTGACAATGTAGCACCTGATGGTGGCTTTCGATCTTAGGTCCTCCTTTTGCTGACGGTTTAGCACCATCGTGGTGGCCGTGATCTTAGAGGTCTTCCCTTTGTTGACAGTGTAGCACCATCATGGTGGTGCATCGACATCATCAACATGCCCTTTAACTTGCGGCTGGTTTTCTTATGTGTGTTTGTATGTGTGTGCGTAGAGTACATTTGTTCAAAGGTAGTGAGATTCTACATACATACATTTTGTAACGCGCTTAGAGCCCACTGCTCCTGGGGATTTAGCGCCATATAAATGGTCTTTATTATTATTATTATTATTATTATTATTATTATTATTATTATTATTATTATTATTATTATATAATTATTACGTGGTAGTCGTAGTCGTATATGATACAATCACACCAGACTCACGCCATTACTAGGGTTCTTGCAAAGAAACTTCACTCAGCTGCAACTCGTCACACGTGGCACAAGGTTGTAGACCACACCAGAGTAACAGTTCCAATAATATTTTATTGCAGCGATGCAATCTCACCACAATGCATCCACGAATGCATCCATTCACTGATACACTGTCTCCTCTACAATGCATCAACACTTTTGACACACTGCGTCTCTCATACAATGTACACACTTATTTCCTAACACCGTCTTTTATACTATTACAGATTTCCAGAAGAATCCAGCAAATTCACACCACACAACCAATCAGAAAAGAAAACGTAACCAAAACTTATTAATATTAATTAAAAGGAACACTCTAGATTAATCCACAAGTTTCTACTAACGCCTAGGCGCATTCGAGAAAACGTTGCGAAATGTAACCAACAAACTTTGACGTCATATTTGAGGTCACTAGAATAATCGCGCCGCTACTCAAACCTTCCAGTCTAATGTAGGTCGGACCCTAGCAACAATGTAACGAAAAGACGCGTCATTTTAGTTATACAACAGAAATCGATCGCAATTCTCCAAGTGAAAGAAAATGAATCCTACTAAAAAGGTACGTAATTCATATCCAAAATAACTCAAATGAATATCGGATCTTTCCTATGATCAACACGGACACATGCTCTCAAAAGAATAACACAACCACAAACGTAGCAATTATTATATTATTATTATGTAAATTCTAGTCAGAAATCTCATCAACTCCTCTCCCCCCCCCCCCCCCCAAAAAAAAAAAAAAACAACAAAAAACCCCCCAAAAAAACCCCGTCAGGTTTGATTTTTCCGTCAGTTGAGAAGTGCTGAAATCAGCCAGTGAAAGACTGAGGTTCCAACAAACATCGTGACACGGAGTGCTTTTCATTTGAGGATTCGTGAGTCACAAAATAAATCGACGTGAATCCGTGATGGTATCCCCCCCCCCCCCCCCTCCCGCCCTGTGCTCCCTCCCCCCTTTGTGAATTGCAGTATTGATTGAATTTGGAGCATAGGATTTGACTGTTTACTCGTACTGACTGCACAGCTCTGGACGACTGAAGTTCAGTCCTTACTGGTTCTGGGGACCGGCGCCTTTACCTCGTTGTTACACTCACCGTTGAAATGATGCATAACCACTTACAGACATTTCTAATACAGATGATGACGTTTTGCAGCAAACGGGCGGTCACTCGTTGCAACATCCGCCGCATATGGTCAGTGGTTCCCCACCACACTGTGGGTACTACTGACCGATCCCACGATGCATCAGTTCTGTCATTAAATGTATATTATATACATGTACAACCATAGAGGTAATTCAAGCTTTCAAGAAGCATAGATGCTCATGAGCCCCCGCATTCTGCGAAGGTTCATGAGGACCTATACTATCCTCTTGCAGATGTTGGACATTTCGCCTGTGTTTTTGCTGCAAATACGCTATCACTAAGCAGGTGGGTCATAACCGCGGGGAGCGTGTATCTAGCAGCCAGTCATGCGTACACAGTCTATGGCATTCTGAAAGCTCCATGGTGTTCTCAAGTTGCGAAGTGGCCTTAGTTCAACATTGGGTCACCGATAGACACAGATCCTCATGAGCCCCTGCAGTTCGCAAGTTTTTCATGAGGATCTATGCTTTTTGCAGATATAAAAGATGTACGGTCGTTTGTTTATCCGCCCTGTCACTTTTATCAGTTGCCGCCATGTAATTTCAAGTTCAAGTTCAGGCCGCCTATCATTAAA
This sequence comes from Semisulcospira habei, assembly GCA_036245525.1. NCBI lineage: Eukaryota > Metazoa > Mollusca > Gastropoda > Semisulcospiridae > Semisulcospira > Semisulcospira habei. The sequence continues at coordinate 68,275,372 of BTPG01000006.1, forward strand.
TTTTTTTTTTATATTAATATACGTAGATACAGACGTGCGTTTTTTTTGTGAATCACAGGATATTCACGGTCTTACGTGCTCTATTACCGTGAAACGAAGTTTAAAAAACAAACAAACCATCTTCGGAATCATCGCGACAAAATCCGCTACCGACAGCCAAAGGGATAACGAACGTTTTTTCCCTCGTGATCCGTGACAGAGTATAGCCGTGATGCGTGACCGAGTCGCAAAAAAAAAAAGGTGAATATATGCTTTTTAGTCCTGCTGCGAATGTCTTGATTGGCGGCAAAACCGAAGACTGACAAACAGGCATGTGATGCTCGCTGCGTAACCTCAGTTTTAGCCCGGGTAGCAGGTACTACAACCCGTATCAAAGGTGACCAGCGATCATCCCATGCCCGTGCCTGAAGACATTCCTGTACCATCATGAAGCTGATTTTAACAAAAATAAATGCTTATTGTCCTAAGAAGTCTACATTACAGATTAGGAGATAAATCAACCTTTTTAGTTCAAGGGTGGTGCCAGAATAGCTTGCACCACCCTTGAACTATCATAGTCAAATTTATTTACAGCAATAGTGTATCAGGGTATGAAAAAGATAATATTTAACCTTAAGGCCACCACTCCGGCCCCCTTTCCGCATTTGCAACCTTGGTAATAGTAACGCAAGAGGTCCTCGGCTCAGTCGGGCTGTGTGTGTGTATGTGTGTGTGTGTGTGTGTGTGTGTGTGTGTGTGTGTGTGTGTGTGTGTGAGTGAGTGAGAGAGAGAGAGAGAGAGAGAGAGAGAGAGAGAGAGAGAGAGAGAGAGAGAGAGAGAGAGAGATAATGATGATGATGATAAATCTTTTATTGCAGGATCAAGCTATTAGGAAACTCGATGTCTGTCTTACAAGCTGTCCTGTAAACAAAACAGAACAGAACAGGAAAACAAACACAGTACACACACACACACACACACACACACACACACACACACACACACACACACACACACACACACACACACACACACACAGGGAGACGCAACCATCAGAGTGGGTTACCTAGCATTTCATGTGAAAATGGGTTCCCATATTTCTATTTATTCTAGGGCTCTGGAATTGATGCGAATGTTTAGAACTCACATTATAACTAAGCTCTATAACTTAAAATAAAATAGACATTTTCTAGAAACAGAGCCACTAGATGCCGAAAAAATGGGTTTCTGCCAATAAAGTGGGTGGGTGTCTCTCTCACACAAATGAAACTGGCATTACAGTCAAAATGGGTGTCTTCACAACAGTAGGCGTCTGTAATAAGGTCAAGTTCATGGAATACTTCTTTTTCACATTAATTTTTTTTCCCAACTTAAATGTGTATGTGTGCTTTAACATTCTTTACATAGTATGGTGCAAAATTCAATAAACACTGGCCCGAAACCTTTCGATTATGATTTTTACAGAGGAAATCGTTTAAACATTGCTGCGTTTTGTCCTTTTGAAGCAAAACAGTTTATCATGGCATTGATGTGAGAATCAACATAATGTATTCTGGAAATTAAAGGACTTTTTTTGTGCGTTTTGGGGTACTCTGGAGTTTCAGACAAACAGCAACAGAGCATTTTGAATATTAACCCTTATCATTCGGAATACACCAGTGTGTGCAACTAGTGTAACTGAAATAGTCCAAGGGTTAGTGCCAGAATAGCTTGGTGCCTCTAGGCGCCAAGCTATTGTGGCACCAACCTTGAACTAAAGCCATTGGTCTATGTCCTCATCTGTAAGTACTGTAATGTAGCTTGCATAGAATTATGGCAGTGAACAGATTTGAAGCTATTAGCCTCAGTATGACTATGATGCGGGTCAAAAAGTGTGGAAAAATATCAAAGATAGAAAAAGACCCAGACGAAGAAACGAACACTTAACTTATTCTACCCCAGCAAAATTTAAGATCCACCACGATAGTTCAAGGGTGATGCCAGAATAGCTTGGCGCCTATGGGCACCAAGCTATTCTAGCATCACCCTTGAACTATCGTGGTGGATCTGTGTCCTGCACTGCAACGCAGTCTTCTGAAGACGACTTCAACATTTGGGCTTAACTTATTCTACCCCAGACACACCACAGCAAAATAAAGATCCACCATGATAGTTCAAGGGTGATGCCAGAATAGCTTGGTGCCTATGGGCGCCAAGCTATTCTGGCATCACCCTTGAACCATCATGGTGGATCCGTGTCCTGCACTGCAACGCAGTCTTCTCAAGACGACTTCAACATTGGGCTCAACTTATTCTACCCCAGACACACCACAGCAAAATAAAGATCCACCATGATAGTTCAAGGGTGATGCCAGAATAGCTTGGCGCCTATGGGCGCCAAGCTATTCTGGCATCACCCTTGAACTATCATGGTGGATCTGTGTCCTGCACTGCAACGCAGTCTTCTGAAGACGACGTCAACATTTGGGGATTCCGATCTTGGGGTAGAACGAGTTAAAATGACAGAACAGAACACTGACATTAATTAACTAACTGACAACATAAGAAATCACTTGAAACTTCAGCCTTTATTTAACGTCTTTCGTCTCCAACAAACAACCAGCCATTCTTTCATTTGCAAAATGGTATGGCAGTACAACCAACCATTCTTCAGAGCATGGAATTACTCGTACTAAAAAAAGAGGAAAACCCCTTTTCACTAGGGGGGTCCGGGGGCATGCCCCCCCGGAAAAATTTTGAAAATTTACATTAAAATTTGTGCAATCTGGTGCATTTTAGAGAGAAACTGAGCAGTTTAACCACCTAAAAATCTTGCTTTTTTCCCTTATTTTTGGGGTGCACTTTTTATTTTTTGTGTCAAAGGTTTAAAAGTTATACTAAAACAAAGTATTCAACAGAATATTTATATCCAAATGCTTATTCAAAATACATCTGAATGTCTTTCCATTTTTTTTTTAATTTGAGTTTAATTATATAATATATATACTTTCTTTAATAATCTCTGCTTAATCAGCTGTAAGTATGGATTCCTTTTATCTCTTATTTAATACTATGTACCATGGTCACTGAGCTGGAGAAAGGTTATATAGATTTTTCAACATAATTTCATCAAACTTTACTGGGAAAAATACATTGTAATAAATTTATTCACCATCATGAGTAATATTTCCAATGGCACTGCTTTTAGCTTTCTTGTGTTTCGCTGTAGACACGTGAGCATCAAGTGCTACGCGGCCGCGTAGTTAATATGTATATCAACTCTGCGCAGTTCGCGGCAATACGCCTGCCCACAGGCCGCTAACTTGCGAATACACTGAGCGCGGAGCTCGTCGTTTACGCTTTTCTCGAGCCAAGTCCATCTCCAAATATTCTTGGCTCCAGAATCGTCTGACGTCTATTCTGTCTCCGCGTTTAAGTATTTTCTCTTCGCCGTATTTTGACCAGACTACGACTCCACTGAAGACCGGAAGCGACCTGTGCGAGCTAAAGCTAACGCCTCGCTCAATTTTCAATACGCGATTTGGGGATATCCGCCACATAAAGATCACGAAACACGGTATTGGAATAGTGACTTTACGATTTTGTTTTCGGCGGAAATTTTTATTTTCGGCGGAATGGCAGCTTCATTTAAGCGGAAATCCGCCAAAAAGAGGAAAATTCCATGCTCTGATTCTTTCATTTGCAGAGTTTTTAAAATGGCATGCAGTATATTACAAAATGATCCCCCCCCCCCCCCCCAATAACACTCTTGTAATCAATTTTTACATTGTCAATTGTTTTCTTATCTTATTATATTGTCTTTTGTCCCCAGCCGGCTGTTTCGTTTTGCAAATCCAAAGGTTATACAGTATACAAAATGTGACCCTTTCCCACGAAACCAGTCTTAACTCGCAGCGAGCCAATCAGCACTACACGCAATAATATGTGGTGGGGGGTCAATCTGGGGCATTTTCACTTTTTGGGAGAAATGTATTCTACATACACCAAAGTATCGTATGGTTAAAATCTTTATCATGAAAAATGCCATTAAATAGGTAAAAAATGATTTTAAAAGTCTGCCCTTGGCCCCAATTATGCTGCACACAGAAACTTCACAGGCTGTTTTCTCAAAATGGCCGCCGGAGGCTTTAACAACTTTAAACACTTAAGAACAGCTTTTACAATTTTTGCACTACAGCATACAGTCATATATCACAGTAATCAGCAAACACTGTAGTTTTCATAAATGCATATATGTCAAAACATCCAAAATGCGAGTTCTTAAGACTGATTTTGTGAGAGAGAGGGTCACAAATGATCCAGGCGTCCATCAGATAAAAAAAAAAAAAAAAAAAGCAGGCTATACATGCTGAAACCACCCCAATAATAACACTGATGTAATAAATCTGTATGAAATCGAAAATGCTGCGAGTGGCGGCTCAATTCATTTCTTTTGTAACTTTTTCAGTCTGTTGCGGACGTAATCCTTAATGTTTGTCCAGCGCCTATGTCTAAGTGCAGGTTCCAGCGCCATTGCATATTGTATCTCGGCCTTTCCAGGAAGTTTGTTCATGACGAGGTGTGTCTTGAAACGAGTTTGAACAGCTTTCTCTTCAGCTTCCCCCCATGGTTTTCTTGTAAATCTAGCTTTCTTTCGAACAGGAGCTGACGCAGTACTGTCATCATCAAAACTATCTAGATTGTCATCAGGCTCTGGACGTCTTTTCTCCGTCATGCTCATCGATTCCTGTGTTGCTGACTTGCTACTTGCTTCATTCACAGGTGCTGTTCCCCCCGAGACCTCTCTGCCAGTTCCTGATGCGTCTTCATTGTCAAAGTCAATCTCTTCATCATCGCCCAGCTCAGCTCTAATGCAACTCTCAAAATCTGTCATCACATTGTTAACTGACAGAAGAATCTTTGCCACTTTTGCCTTTTGAAGGACGTCTTGAGGTTGGCGGTAGATATGGCGATGTATCCGAATATCATGGCCAAGGAAATCTGCCAGCTGATCCTGGTCTAACTCCGAGATGGCCATTGACTGAGCCAAAGTTGCAACCTGCTTCCGCAACTGAGTAAATGTGAACATGGCTGGGTATGACACCCCTGCTTCTAGGGCATGGGCCTTCAGAACATCATGGCCTCTGTAAGGCCTCTGACCAGGTGTGGCAAAGATGTACTGGGAATCAGCGAGAGCTGGCACCGATTGCCTCATTTGAAGGATTCTGTCCACAGTTGTCATCATCTTCTTCGTCAGCAAAACGGGAACACTCCTATTAAACTTGCCTCTGATTTCCACTCGCTGAAAATGATTCACCATTTTCTTCTCAACCTCTGTGAGACCTTTCAAGATATCTTGATTGGTGATCGATCCAATCTTAGCATTCTGGAAGTCTGACACCTTCATTCTCTGAACTTCTCCCCCTCGTTTTCGGTTGAAAAGTGATACAGCACAAAGAGTTGCTTTAACCACTGTCGGATAATCTTCCGAAACCATCCTCGTCTCAAGAAGCTGTTGGACCTTCCTCACATCTTCACATGATGGGACCAGCTTGGGTTTGTTCATGGTCATTTTCCCGACCGACTGGGCTGCTGTAGCGGACACACAATCATACCAGTCCCCGTTGAAGACAGAGTCAAACCGCTGCGCCTCAGAGAGCTCCTGTCGCCACCTGTCGTCTGAACCCTGTCCAAGCTGTTTGGATGCCTGTGACTGATCTGTGAACACTTTTTCAAAGCATGGCCTATGCGCATTGCGAGATTGCCTTTTTTGAACTGATGTGTGTCCTCATCAAAATCTGCTAGCTCTTTTACAGCCAGGACAACATGATCAAAGCTAGCTGAATTGATCACAGCATTTAAACTTGCGATTTTCATTTCTGACCTCACTCTGATAATCTTTAACAGTCTCCCTAACTCCCGCATCCTGGAGTTGATTTGTCCAGCCGTGTGTTCTTCAATGTCCCTGCGGTCAAATAATCTCTTTCCATACTCAAGAAGCAAGGGGTCAGTTCTGATGAGACGGCTTATCTCATCATCTCTCTGGGTAGCCAAGACCTTGTGGTAGAAGGAAAATTCAACGTCTAAGGGTATTGGAAGCATGAGCCGACCACGGCGAGCGGCGTCCCCTCGCCGAGTGATCTGAAACCCTCCTGGCTTCTGACAGCAACGTTTTGAGTGTACAGAGATCAGCTTTTTTTGATAGAGCCCTTTGCAATGGCTACATGCGAGAAGGTCGTCTACCTTACTAGTTTTGGTGCGATACTTAGGAATCAAACATCCGGATTTGTTTTCAAGAACAGCAACGTTATGCATGTAATCACCCTCATCTTGTAGTCTGATCCATGCTCGACGTCTCTGCTTGGTCCCTTTTTTCATCGACAAAATTTTAGCAACGTCAGCCTCATCTGCATGGACATCTTGTAAGTGCGTGCTCATTTTCAAGACAAGCTTGCCACACAATTTGCATGCATGTTTCTTGTCCCATTTGTACTTTCCTTTCCCTCTCTGCGACACGTGCACACCCGTTTCTTCTGTAAGTGCTCTTTCCCCACTCTTTCCAGCATCATGTTCCTCCTGCCTATCCACATTCTCATTGCCACCCCCTAACGCACACTGCACCTTGCTGGTACTAGCGTCACCAACACCTGGCCACCCCAAACCTGCCACTTTGATGAAATCTAACATAGTCGATACAATACTGTCTATGTCCGAGATCCCAGCAATTGATGCCGACACACCCTCTGAATCCGGTGAGCTCGAGCCAGGAACAAACTCCTCGTCATCACTGCCCTCGTATTGCGATGCGCTGGCACTGCTCTCAGTCTCGGGTCCATCCCAGGCGCCATTTGCCAACTGGAGAAAAAAGAAAGAAAGATTAAAACCAAAGCTGCATTAGAAACAGAAACAGCCCAATTTTGGTTTAAAGGGGCCTTGCACAAGAATAAAAAGAGTAATCCCGTGTATGACCGATTTACATATGTGTGACCTCGGTGACGAGGGCTGGCTTCTGCAGCAGTCAAAATCCACGTTTTCTGAAAATGCAAGCAGTTTTCACACATTTGTCAACCCTGCGTGACCCTTTGAGAGAGGTCACTCAAATTGGCATGTTTAAAAAGGTCTTGCCACAAAGTATCCTTGGGCCAAGCTTGAAGAATGTGGCTTGAATAGTCTCCGAGAAAATGCCACCGTTAACTCATTCTACCCCCAGACACACCACAGCAGGATAACAGGGGTGGGATTCTAGTAAGAAAGAAAACGCGGAAAATCAAACGACATTGGTGGGGGGTGGGTGGGGGGTGGGTGGGGGTGGGGGTGGGTTTCATGTCCTTCATTTTCAGCGGCCGAAAAATCAAACGACAGGGGGGGAGGGGGGGGGGGGGATAGGCACGCGTGTCCACCGTTCGCCAAAGTATCCAAAAAACCGACAGGGGGAGCGAGACCAAACACACCCGAAAATGGACTTTGTTATGACACTCCTGATCTGCAGTATAAAAATGGAATGTGCGTACCAGTTTATGTTCAGATGCACACTAAACGGCACTCTGTCTTGGACAATATCCTTTTTCACCGCCATTTTCCACTGCGACCTAAAGCTACCGGAAGTGTCGGGCGATAGTGAACCAAACTACATACAAATCCAACCCATTTGAGATTTTTTTGCCATTTAAGAAGATTTTTTTTTTCCTCGTCTTTTTTTGTTGTTATTAGACGCGGAAAATAAATATGCTTCAGCGAAATTGTGAAAGAATTTCCACGGAAATCCGCGGAAACGCGGAAGAATCCCACCCTGGGATAAGGATCGACCATGATAGTTCAAAGGTGATGCCAGAACAGCTTGGCGCCTACGGGCGCCAAGCTATTCTGGCATCACCCTTGAACTATCATGGTCGATCTGTGTCCTGCGCTGCAATGCGGTCTTGAGAGGACAGGGGCAAAATTTAAGGATTTTGGTGTTGGGGTAGAATGAGTTAAAGTTTACCATGGACGACGGACGGACGACCAGTGGCCCAGAACATAAACTCACTTTTGCTTCGCACGCACGCCAGCCAATAAAATGAAGATGATCATAGAATCACTTTACTTACCAGTTTGTAATTGGGAGCATTCCGCTGCCGTCCATGCACCCTCCTACCAGACGCACCCTCTGTGGCAGAGGCTGGGGGGCCATGATTCTGCAGCATAGATCCCGATGGGTTTGGACATCCTGCTGCCATCCGGCGCTGGGTGTGTGCCAGAAAGTCCTGAGCCGGTGTGACCAAAATGGTGTTGCTGAGAACATGTCCAATACAACCATGTAAACCAACTGACATTTTGAATCAGATTGATTGTACATTGCTTAACGTCCCGACAGCCACTAGGCTTTCTCAGGACGTGCCTGCACTGCTTGTGAAAAAAACCCCACCTAAACAGAACATTGCCATGTATGTCGCCTGCCGGTCAAATACGTTAACTCATTCTACCCCAACACCAAAATCCTTAAATTTTGCCCCTGTCCTCTCAAGACTGCATTGCAGTGCAGGGCACAGATCGACCATGATAGTTCAAGGGAGATGCCAGAATAGCTTGGCGCCCGTAGGCGCCAAGCTATTCTGGCATCACCCTTGAACTATCATGGTGGATCCTTATCCTGCCGTGGTGTGTCTGGGGTAGAATGAGTTAAATAAACCTAACACATGGGGCCAAGACATAAAGCTAAGACCATTTAGCAACACACATCCAATATCAAGAGCTACAGGCAGTGCAGACAGTAGGGAGAGTTTTAAAAAGGCAAATTTATACAGGTGAATGGACAAAGGGTAGACAGAAACACATGCATGCCCCAGAATTGAGAGAAAAACCCACCCTGTGGGGCTGACCAGGGTGACCCTGAGAACTAAAAACTGGCAATACAGTAAAAAGCGATACTTCAGTTGCACATTCCTAAACGAGACCTGTTTGTGGACGTTCGTTCTTCGAACCGCGAGGCAGTTTTGCGAACGAGGATTGAAATCTGGCGCCATTTTTGTTTTTTAAAAAAAAAAAAGTCAACTGATAGTTACTGTGCATGCATGTGGCAAGTTAACACGTCAGAAAAAAAAGAAAAGAAAGAAGAAACAAAATCGCGTGGCAGATTGACCTTGTAATGGGGTTATTGAACGAATTCCTTTCATTGAAGAAGAAAGCTTTTGTTAAAATCGTGGGGTTCTATTATCATTTACTACAAGACTCAACGGTCAGGCCCGGTGCGGCCGAGAGGCCGAAGACACGTTTGAAAGCAGACGCCTTATTTTTCTGGGCCAAACGGGTACGGGGATTGGAGGCATCTCTCAGTTAAATAACTGCACTGAACAAGTACATTTGGGCGTGCTCTTAACTAAGAAATATTGCATAAAGTACCTCTGCAAATGCGAGAGAATGACCGGTGCGTCCGTTGGAGACGAAAGACGTTTAAGCAAGGGAAGCAACTCCGTTCATCGGGTGTTGGACCAATCAAATTGATCTGAAAACACTCCGGCCGCTTCCGTGTCCACACACAGCCCAGGGCATCCCTGAAACACAAAATTAACGATGAAGTAAATCTGTTAAAATGGGCACATCGTATTTTGATATTTTTTTCTGAATTTTGAATGAAAGATAATACAGAAACAACCCTCAGAAAAAATGGGTGTCTGATCTGGCCACCCAGAATTTTACACAGACCCAGATTGCATAAGGATGGTAAAGAAAGTAACCCATTTCAGTCATTTGGTGTACGCACACACACACACACACACACACACACACACACACACACACACACACACACACACACACACACACACACACACACACACACACACACACACACACAAAATCAAAAAACAAAACAAACGAAAACAATAGGTGAATTATTAAAAAAGAGACCAAAAAAAAAAAAAAAAAAAAAAAAAACACCCCAAAAAAAAACACAACCCGAAAAAAAAAAATGGCGTTGGAGAATTTTTAACTGCCACCGATGCAAAAGCAAGTGAAATAAATAGGTGCATATGATTAATCTTATACACATCTAAGACAGTGTCATACTGAGAATCAGCAAAGAGAGAGAGAGAGAGAAGGGAAACGTCTAATACAGGATAAACAGTTGGGCGTGGTATTGTTTATATTACATGCTGTCATGTTATATTATATTGAGCAGCATAATTTTGCTTGATAAAGTGCCGATAACAGGCAGATGTGATTACTACGCGACCCGAATCAAAACTGAATGTCCGAGTCGTATGACGAGGACATTTTGATCGGGTCAAGTAATCACATCTTTCTGTTTTCGGCACTATATCAAGGAAATTGCTGCTCAATACAATTTATGTATCCATTCCAAAACAAAACTTTACCCTTCGCTTCGTGCCCGAAACAAAACATGAATATTCACAAAATGATTTTAATTCAGTGTAATTCACAAGCAAAGTTTAGCAATGAGACACCCAAAGCAGCAACGTGGATAATAACTTGAAAGAAGAAGAAGAAAAAATAATAGCTAACTTGAACAAATAAGAAAATATGACTCCACTGTACTATACATAGGTGTATAGGTGCTATGTGAAGCAGACGAGTTTTGTTGACAGAAGGGAGCTAACTGTGTTGAGTGATTTTTGAGCATTTGGCTGTTCCGTCTACCTCCTACGCTAATACAGTTTCGTTTTTGTTTTTGTTGTTTTTAATTTTTTATAAATATCTTTGAATGTTGCATTTCGCGACTCTAGTTTGCGTTAAATATGTACAACAATGAAGGTTTCAAGTTATAGGTTAGTGTCTTTAGCTTTTTGTACTTTAGCTTTTTCGCGGAGTGCCGCAGCACACAATGGCAGCGATGACACACGGATCATAAATATATTCGGCATTGGTGAAGAACCGCAAGTTTAAAATTAATCAAAGTTTTTACGTTGTCTTAGTTGAAAAGGATGCATTAGTGTTGCAGCAGAACAGTATTTTGTGTTTTATATAGTAAGACCCTGGCTCGAGAATCCATCAACACTCACTTGCCAGGGCCGCCGGGCCGCCAGGCTTTTCGGGAAGGAAAGTATATCGAGCAAGCTCATGACTAATTAATTTGCTTGCTACTGATACAATATATCAGTACATGTGTCAAAGAAGGGGAAAAAATATGGAGTGGGTACATACATACAAAAAGTCATACATAACAGATTTACGACAAGCTAACTAAAACGCGAAAAAATAGTCAACAGTTAGCATCGAATTTTACGGTATAAATACATTTGGAGAAATGGCATTCTTTATATAACAAAACAGCTTCACCGAGAAAGAACATGAGCTGACGTCAACAACATAAAAAGCCCAACAATCCGATCCTGAAAAGAAAGGCATTGTCAAGGTTTGGAGCCGGTGTGTATGTGTGCTAGTCTGTGATTTAGAACATCATGGCTTTTCGTCATAAAGTCCAGAATCACATCCAGACCGGCGCACTTTGTGTAGGTGACGCATAAATGCATGATATACGATACATGCATGAATTTTTTTCCCAGTCATCATCACCACATAACTGAATTATAATTCTCAGTATTTTTCTAATTATTTCAGTTTGTGTGTGTTTGCGTGTGCGTATGCACATAATGATGTGTGTGTATGTGTGTGCGCGCACGTGAGTGTGTGTGTGTTTGTGCGCGCGGCCTACGTGCTGTGAGTGTGTTCAGTTGTGCGTGTGTGCGCTCGTGTATGTGCACTTGTGTGTTTGTGTTATCTGTGTTTGTGCGCGCGGGTATTTGCGCGGGCGCGCGTGTTTGTGTGCGCGCGTGCGTGTGTGTGTGCGCGTGAGTGTCAGAGCGCGCCTGTTTGCCTGTTTTCACACCGCCATACATATGGAACTGGCAATTCAATGCATTCCTTTTCTGTCATCACAGCTGACAGGCCCGGATCACTTACCTCAAGGGGGGTGGGGGGAACTTCTTGTTTGGGACCTTCAACATGAAACATAAGCCTCCACCACGCTAGATCTTGTTCCGCAGGAGCCGGAAAATCAAACAGTGGGGGTGGGGGGGGGGTGGGGTGGGCGGGGGGAGGAGCGGGGTGGGGTGGGCGGGGGGAGGGGAGGGGTGGGGAGGAGGGGGGAAGGGGGGGGAGGGCGCCAAAAAATCAGTGTGGGGGGAGGGTCGGGGGGGGGGGGGGAGGGGTTGGGCGCCCAAAAATTCAGTGGGGGCAGGGGGGGGGGGGTCCAAATACATCAAAAGAGGGACTTTGTTATAGCATTAAAAAAAAAATTGGGGTGGGAGGGGGGTGGGCATTGACCCCAGTGGCCCCCCTCTTGATCCGGTCCTGGCTGGCCCGATCGATGTAAGTTGTGTAATAGTGCACATACAACCACGACCAAGGTCCTTTCCTGACCTTGACAGCCGCCAAAATCCTTCCAAAATCGAACTCAAGTTCCAGGCTACGCCAGGCATAGATCCTCATGCGCCCCATCAGGCTCAGTCTGCAAGGGCTCATGAGAATCTACGCCTCTCGCTGCACTTATTTTCGGTCACAGCAGAAAAATCTGATCTGCGCTAGATTTACTGAGCCCAATGCGCACAAGGCCATCGGGCCGACGGTAGCCGCCGTTGGCCTGCGCACGGCCGTGCGCGGGCCAACGGCGGCTGACGTCGGCCCGATGCCCTTGCTCGCATTGGGAAGGGTGTTTGGAGTTTAGCGCACAATTTTTAAACTAAAAATTCTTTTTCTTTTGTCAATGTCAGCTCACTATAACTCGCATTGACAGCTTCGTAAAAGTACACAGCTGTCAGTTGATTGCCCCATAGCGTGAAAAGTGGTCTGCGTCAACTTCCTTACTGATGTGCAGTAAATAGTCTATACGGCCCAAGTGTCCTCTTGAGAAGAAGAAATATAAAATGAGATCGATCAGTAATCGCAAGAGGCATAGATTCTCATGAGCCCCTGCAGTTGCAGGGGCTCATGAGAATCTATGCCTCTTGCGCATTGAATATCCCATGCCTGTGGTCATGATCAAGTGTATTCAAGGCGATTAGTCCTGCCGTTATTTAGCAAAAATCGTCTGCAGCAGTCTCCAGCGCAAGCTCAGAGATCTCCAGAATGAGTGGTGGACCAGACTTGCACAGAGGACCCAGCTTTTGCGCTGACAATGGTGACTACAGGGGCTTCTACGAAGCACTGAAAGCAGTGTATGGCCCCAGGCACCTGGTACAAAGTCCCCGGCGAAGTGCGAATGGCCAGGCACTCCTCACAGATAATACCTCCATCTTGAACCGCTGGTCGGAGTACTTTCAGAGCCTCTTCAGGCGCTGAGCGCACTGTTCAAGAAGCAGTCGTCCTACAAATCCCACAACTACCAGTAAAGGTTGAATTGGACGAACCGCCCACCGCTGAAGAGACCCTCACAGCCATCCACCAGCTCAAGAGTGGCAAAGCAGCAGGCATTGATGGAATAAAGCCAGAGATCTGGAAACATGGAGGCACAGCACTGCACAGCAAGCTCCATGACCTCTTTCTCTGCTGCTGGGAGGAAGGAACACTACCAAAGGATCTCCGTGATGCTGTCGTTATCACCCTGTACAAGAACAAAGGCGAGAAGTCTGACTGTTCCAACTATCGGGGAATCACCCTGCTGTCCATTGCTGGGAAAATTCTTGCAAGGCTGCTCCTGAATCGGCTGGTACCTGCCATCGCTGAAGACCACCTCCCAGAGGGCCAGTGTGGCTTCAGAGCAAACAGGAGCACCACCGATATGGTCTTTGTGCTGAGACAGCTTCAGGAGAAGTGCCGCGAGCAGAACAAAGGGCTGTACGTAACGTTTGTCGACCTAACAAAAGCGTTCGACACTGTGAGCAGGCAAGGCATGTGGCAGATCCTGGAGCGACTTGGCTGTCCCCCAAAGTTCCTCAGCATGATTGTCCAGCTACACGAGGACCAGCAAGGCCAGGTCAGACTCAACAATGACCTCTCAGAACCATTCCCTATTCTCAACGGCGTAAAGCAGGGCTGCGTGCTGGCACCGACCCTCTTCACCATCTTTTTTAGCATGATGTTGAAGCAGGCCACAGTGGACCTCGATGATGACGATGCAGTGTACATCAGGTATCGTCTCGATGGCAGCCTGTTCAACCTCAGACGACTGCAGGCCCACACAAAAACCCTAGACCAACTGATTCGTGAGCTGCTTTTTGCTGATGACGCTGCCCTCGTTGCACACACACAGAGAGCCCTGCAGCGCATCACGTCCTGCTTCGCAGACACTGCCCAGCTCTTTGGACTCGAGGTCATTCTGAAAAAGACAGAGGTCCTCCATCAGCCGGCACCCAAGACAGTGTATCGCCCTCCTCACATCACCATTGGCGAGTCTGAACTAAAGTCAGTGCACCAGTTTACTTACCTTGGCTGCATTATCACGTCGGACGCCAAGCTGGACAAGGAGCTTGACAGCAGGCTGGCAAAAGCGAACAGCGCTTTCGGGCGACTTTTCAAGCGGGCGTGGCACAATCAACAGCTGAAAACAGGCACCAAGATCAGCGTGTACAGAGCTGTGGTCCTCACTACCCTGCTGTATGGTCCCGAGTCCTGGGCCCTCTACCGCAGCCAACTACGACTCCTCGAACGCTTCCACCAGCGCTGCCTTCGTACCATCCTGGGCATTCACTGGAGTGACTATGTCACCAACGTCGAGGTCCTTGAACAGGTTGAAACTGTGAGCATCGAGGCTTTGCTGCTGCGGACACAGCTCCGCTGGGCGGGGCATGTCTCCAGGATGGAGGATCATCGCCTACCAAAGATCACCCTGTTCGGCGAGCTTGCTACTGGACACCGTGACAGAGGGGCACCAAAGAAGAGATACAAAGACTGTCTCAAGAAGTCACTAAGTGCCTGCCAAATCGACCACCACCAGTGGTCTTCGCTTGCTGTGGACCGTGACACCTGGCGCTCCACCATTTACAAGGCAGCCGTCTCCTTTGAGGACTCTCGCAGAGCTAGCCTTAAGGACAAGCGGCTCAGGAGAAAAAACAGAGATGCCGCAACTCAGAACCCTGGCCATACCTCCCCCTGCAGCCACTGCGGTCGAACCTGCCTGTCCCGGATTGGCCTCCGCAGCCACGAACAGGCCTGCAGACGTCGTGGGCAACTCCTATAAAATCTTCGTTCGCGAACTCAAGCCAAGCCTATTAAAATTAGCAAAAGCCAGTTTGTGTATTCTGAGAAATCTATACAATATTACATCTGTACAGTGAAAATATCGCTCTTCTCAGTCAAGAATGGACATGCTGGCTATTTGCAAAGAACGACAGTCTCAGCACTGAGTGTCTGAAAAGAAAAGAAATAACATAATGGCCTACACGCGGCAGCAGGCACATATTCTCCTGAGGTGCGGGGGCTCATGAGGATCAGGCTATGTCTCCAAAAGTTTTGAAATGGCAGGCTAGCAAATAGTCAAATTTCCCCAAATCGCAGTTTTACAGTTTTCGGGATGTACATATGTAATCAATTGATTATGCATCGCACGTCACTGGGCTAGTTGGCAAAATGCACTATTACGATACTAACCAAGGCCAAACATTCGCCAGATCTCTGAAGAAGAAAGATGTACAATGCGGGGGATAACACACTGCAGCAAGAGGCATAATCCTCCGCCCAGCATGAGCCTCTGCAGCTGCAGGGGCTCATGAGAATCTATGCCTCTTGCAGATGTAGTAAGTGGCCAGTTAACAGGGGATTTTAAGTCCAACCAAAGATAGTACACACAGGGGAAACAAAAGCTTGAAACTGCGCCTGCGTAATACAGTATACAACCGGTGTGAAAAAACAAGCGCACGCTTATGTTGCGTGCTCAGCCGGCTTTTGTGGCCTGATGCATACATTATCATACATTAACCAAGAAACAGCTGTGTCAGGCGGAACAGAACACGTAGCGTATAGAAAGACTGAAGCGCGCATGTTTATACGCAACCCCCTCCCCCCCATCCCCCGCCCCACCCCCCCTGGACGAAATCAGCGAAAGCTGGAAGTCCCGATCCCTTTCTAAAATAGCATAGCATGTTTATACGCTGTACTGTACGGCTGTGTAGGCATGCGGTATGTGTCAGTGACCGAATAAAGCTCTAGACATGGAAACTTGACCAGTCCACAAAAGACCTAGCCACCGAATAAACTCACAGCAGAGGGGGGAGGACTGAAAAGGGGGTGGATGCTACCATCACGGATTTATTTTCACGACTGACGATTTATTTTTGCTAATTAACGAATCGCGAAACCAACAACAAAGTGGATTTTTGGCACGTTTCACGATGGAGAGACTGAGACGATAAAAAGCTCTTTTTAAACGCCGATGAACTAAGAACTTATGAGGGGAGGGGAGGGTTGGGGTGGGGGGGGGGGGGGGATAGAGGATGTAGTGTACTAGCACTGACTGCCGAATGTGTAGATGTGCACACGATTGCAACTCAGCCGACGAGAAAACAAAGGTGAACAAAAACAATCACGCCATTACGATATAGTGCGTACCCCCCCATCCCCACACTATACTGACCCTCATTACAGAACGCCGTGATAATCCAGACTGCATAAGCTAGTGATTCATAGTCCATAAGCTAGCCCGATCTACCGTGCACCCCCCTCCCCTCCCCAGTACTCAATTAGATGGGTTTCAAAGTGTACCTTAGTATGTCCTGAGATGTTTAAGCCATGTTCCCAGAAAATCCTTATGAACACACCAGAGATATAGCCGATGGCGCAAGGGTACCCCCATTTACGCTCTTCGCGGATGCTAAAATGAGGTTGAGAAACATTTTCCTCTAAAGAAATCAGAATTCATTCCAGAAGCCCAAATCAGGCAATATTATGTTAAGGCCGGCATCCTTTGCAAAAAATAGAATGAAAAAATATTGAATCTCTGCCGCGGGCTCACAGTATTTGAATCAGTAAAGGTATTTGTTTACCCAGTAAACGGTAATTTCTGCGAAATCGCAAAAAAAGACAAAAATAATGTGTCAGATGCCTTCAGACATTTTCTATAGCACTGGCAGTCCATTTTCAGGCTTACATTATCACAACAGGATGTCACAATTATTATAAACTTGACTAGGTGATGCTGTGATCACTGTGAGTGCCACAGTGGTTGATTTTGTATCCCTACCCACAAGTTGTAAAAATACACAAAATTAATTAGAAAAAATTACTAAAGTTATTCCATTTCATTTTGACCTCTCTTTACCTATTAAGTTTCAATAATGTGAGCATAAAGTGCAAGAAAATAAGGAAAGTCGTCATCGGTGAATGATAGCTTTTTCCCATTTAAAATTGCCGAATTGGGAAACTTACGTTGTTTCCGATGCCCTCAGAAATTTTGTATACAACTGATAGGTCTTATTTTAGGTTTTATTGGTTAGGATAAAGTACCACAGTTACTCCCAACCTGATTTTATGTTGCTGTGATACATTTAGGGGCCACTGTGGCTAAATCTGCTACCCTATCCTCCTTTTACCAGTACGCAAACGAACGCAAAATGATCAAACAATTGCTTATTTCATACTCCTCTGTTTAAATATTTTTGTTGCCAGTTTTCTTAACAAAGTATGCATACTGAGCATACAAATTTGTGATCATTTCAAAGAAAAGCAGAAGATAGTGGTAGAAAACCCTTTAAAATAGAAACAAGGAACGACGTTTCGGATCAAAGATCCTTCTTCAGGTGACATGGAAACAAACGTAGAACAGAAAAGAAAAGAAAAGTCCAACCTGGTTGTTGTATCGAACGAACATGCTCCTCGCAGCGTTCAGGGAGTGTACGGTATGTACGGTTGTAGTTTTGCTGTGGGCCTGGAAAGTGTGTGGGTGTGTGTGTGTGTGTGTGTGTGTGTGTGTGTGTGTGTGTGTGTGTGTGTGTGTGTGTGTGTGTGTGTGTGTGTTATTGATTGATTATTGGTGTTTAACGCCGAGCAGGCGACTAAGGCCATCTCACGGCGGGATGGGTAAAAATCTGGTCAGCCAGACTAAATGCAAGGTCTTAAGACAAGATGTAAATATACCTTAAAAATATGGCAGGCTAAAATGTTGCACGAGTCTTTAGAAGAAACGTTTACAGACTCTCAAAAAGGGCAAAATAGTGAAAATCACATTGTCTATGAATGCTCAGATCTTGTTAAAAGTATTGCATTCTCTCAAGAAATTGAAGATTTTGTCCGGGGGAACATCCCGGAACAAAACCTTCAAGGAGTCTGCTGTGAAATGTTTATATCTGGTGTCAATGAGATCGGCACAATACAGCAAAATGTGTCGAACAGAAAACTGCTCGTCACAGGCAAAACACCATGGACGCTCATCCTGTTTTAGTAAGTAAGAGTGCGTAACATACGTGTGCCCGATGTGGAGCCGAGTAAGGACAGTCTCCTCACGGCGGCTGCCGCAGCGATGAGGTAGACTGTCGGACACCGTACTGCGGAAGAGCCTCATGCAGCTTGTTCCCTTCCTCTTTGTCCCACTCGGACTGCCACTCGCGGGCTATATACGCACTAATCATAGGTTTAAAATCACTGTGAACAGTCTGTATGTCAGGGACAGGGTCATTGCGGGCACTGTTGGCAGCAGAATATGCGATCCTGTTGCCTTCGATGCCCACATGCCCTGGGACCCAAATAAAAATGATGTCATAATAATGTGTACAGTTTTTGTAATTGTATTTTTGAAATTTGTAAGGCGCCTAGAGCTCTACCTGATTTTAGGCGCCATAAATTATTATTATTATTATTATTATTATTATTATTATTATTATTATTATTATTATTATTATTATTATTATTATTATAATAACAGAAAAGAACACGATAGAAAGAAAAGACGCCATCCTGTATAGAGAGAATTTAGAATGACGTAAAACAACAACAACAAACAAACAAACAACGAACACACACACACACACGCACATAATGACGCAAATACACATGCACAAAACACGTAGCACAAAACTTACGTCTACATACATACACGTCACTGCATACATTCGCATTCACTCGTGCCTGCTGCCGCTCACGTACATGCACACACACACACACACACACAACACACACACACACACACACACACACACACACACACACACACACACACACACACACACACACACACACACACACACACTCAACGGTAGCATCCAGTATCAGTCAACAGTGAGGTCAAGTCTGGCACCAACTACCCATCAGGCCGAGCATACATCCCTAGGTGCGAATGTTCAAGCCGCGGATATTTGGATGTCGAGAAAGGGCACAGACTCCTCGGAAATCTCATGCGTGAATCGGAGAGACGGATGAAAAGATGAGATGAAGTTGATGTTCTCACTGCCCAAAGATGTTGTATGTGGGGGAGACATACCGTACACTCCCTGAACGCTGCGAGGAGCATGTTCGTTCGATCCGCCTCGGATACAACAACCGCCAGGTTGGACGTCATTTCAACGAACCTCCTCATAGCCTCACACATTTCAGCATACGCATCCTTTGGCAAAATACATCCCACTTCATCCGCCGCAAAATGACAGAATCCTTTTTCGCGGACAGGCTTGACACTTACCATCCGCGCGGCTTGAACATTCGCCCCTAGGGATGTATGCTCGGCCTGATGGGTAGTTGGTGCCAGACTTGAACTCACTGTTGATACTGGATGCTACCGTTGAGTGTGTGTGTGTGTGTGTGTGTGTGTGTGTGTGTGTGTGTGTGTGTGTGTGTGTGTGTGTGTGTGTGTGTGTGTACGTGAACGGCAGCAGGCACGAGTGAATGCGAATGTATGCAGTGACGTGTATGTATGTAGACATAAGTTTTGTGCTACGTGTTTTGTGCATGTGTATTTTGCGTCATTATGTGCATGTGTTTTTATTTTTTATTTTTTTTAAAATATTTTTTACGTCATTCTAAATTATCTCTATACAGGATGACGTCTTTTCTTTCTATCGTGTTCTTTTCTATTCTACGTTTGTTTCCATGTCACCTGAAGAAGGATCTTTGATCCGAAACGTCGTTCCTTGTTTCTATTTTAAAGGGTTTTCTACCACTATCTTCTGTTTTTCTTTCACATGAAGCCCAGTTTTACTACATTGTGATCATTTCATTAATTTCAGTATGACCCATCAATTTAATTGTAATCCTTTTTAGTTAAGGCATGTTTAACAGGGGCTGCCGCTGAAGCTTCTACCGTCTGCACATTCAGCAGTCTTGTCAAACTCGGGGAAGATGTACCTCAGGGAGATGTTGTGTCTGATGCTGTTCTTGGTCTACATTAATGACATCAGTACAGCAGTACCAAGGTTCGTCTCGAACATCCTCCATGCGGATGACTTTGCAGTGTGGAGCGCAGCAGAACATAAAGAAATAGCATCCTGCAGAATCCAGGATGCTGCCAATGGAGTCAGCATCTGGACTGAAAGATGGCCACTCAAACTGAGCTAGACCATCTCTTTCAATCAGATGGAAGAGGTCACCTTGAAACTGAAGACCTCCCAGTACCAGACAGGCAGGCCAATTTTACTGGCAACAAATAAATTACTGGATTTACGTGGAGGACTCGCATCGAAGCCATGGAAGCTAGAGCTGCGAAAAAAAGTCTCTGATGAAGAAACTGGTGGGGACCACATTGACGCAAATTACAGCATCCTGGCGCAAGCAAACACCAACTTGGTCAGACCAGTAGTGCGGTACCAAGATACATCGACAACATGAAACACTGCCTGCAAAATCAAAAAGCCAGGCTTGACAAGTTTCAGAACATGGGTCATTCTCATGATGCAGTGACATTCTTAGAGCCATCTGGAGCACATCGATTTAGGAAATGGAGGACATTGTAGCCACTGGAACAGCACACACGATGAAGAGACTTACTAAACACCGAGAGCACTGGAGACTACAGGAGCAGACCAAAAACCGTCAGAAATGCCCGTCTGAACAGCCAACTGAAGGTCATGCAAAGGGCTAAAACTGACGTCCTGGAACCAAGCCCAAAGATGTGTGAAGAGCTCCCTTCAGATACCTGTACATCTCGAAAGAGCATTCTAGACAACATAAACGATGTTCCAGGACTCTTTACCAAAGGTCGTGGCACTGCACAAAGCCATCTCGCTGGAGATTATGCACAAGCGCTACCCTCGCAGCAGCTGTGCTCACATCTACACAAGCGGGTCCGCACAAGATACCATGCGGAATGAAGGAAGTGGCGTGTACATCTGTTGTTCAGACCGCACTACTACCTCCCTCTCCTTACCACCTGGCGACAGCAGCTCCAACTATCGTACAGATCTGCAGGTGCTCAACACAGCAGCAGAGCACTAGCTAGGGTAAGGCAGCAGCTTGATCCACTGATCTCCTCACCAGGAAGCTTCAAGATAGACTGGATGTCCTGTCCACAAAATAGTGCTGCAGTGGATTCCAGTGCATTCTGGAGTAGCTTGAAATGGAGAGGCTGACAGCCTGGCCAAAGCAGTAGCTAGTATACCTCAAGATCACAACCTCCTGTAAAGAAACCAAGACACTACAGCAACAAAGTGATTGGCAACAGCAGAACGGCGGCTGCAGCCCGTGGGCAGACGACATCAACAAGCTGAACATATTTCATCTACGCACTGATCACTCTTAACTCACCTCGTGAGACTGGGTTATGCGGAAACAGCCCTATGCGAATGTGGTGTAGAAAATCAGTCTCCTTAGCACATTCTCCAGACCTGTCCATACAGAGAAGCGGTCCGCTGGCAGTTCTGACCAGAAGACACGCCCCTGTACACCAAACTCTGAAAACATGCTGCCGAGCTCTTGACAGCTCACTTATTGGCAGACAAAACAATATAAGACGACCATCAAGGCCACTTTACAAATTTCACATACAAGCGATCAAAAATCTCTGTAACTTAAGTAGCTGAACTGGCCCTTCCTTTGTCTTGTACTGTATTTGTCTTAAATGGCGTAAATCCGTGTCTGTTACGTGAGTGTGCGTGTTGGGTTTCAGTTCGCGGCGCTTTGAGTCGATTTGCCCCAAAATTGAGAAAAAGCGCCTATATAATAACGGTATTATTATTATTTATCATTAATCCGGGTTATTTTGAGGTCATTTATTAGAAAATGTTATGAAGAGTGTGTTATGTTATGTGTGCAAATAGAATGTTTATAAAAAAATAATAATAAATACTTGTATAGCGCCCAACCTCAGATTAGAGTTCTAGGCGCTTAACAAAACTAATTGTACAAAAATAACTAAGTACAAAAACGCAATTTACAAAAAGTACTAAAATAAAATACAGCGCACTATGTAAACAAGCTATTAAGTCACCATGCAAAAGTGCTACGCTTAAAGACTCATATTCGCATTCACGCACGCACGCACGCACACACGCTCGCACGCACGCACGCACGCACGCACGCACGCACACACACACACACACACACACACACACACACACACACACACACACACACACACACACACACACACACACACACTACTTCTAACATTGATAGAGATGACTTTAACATGACAGGTGTGTGACAAAGCCATTTGTAGCAGACAGAAAAATATGTGTCTTTAGGGCTCGCTTGAATGCCTCTCTCGAATCCACGTATCTCAGCCTTCGCGTGGGAGGTCATTCCAAACAACTGGGCTCTGGTACCTGAATGACCTCTCTCCAAACGATTTTGTTTTGACAAGAGGGATACGTAAAACTCGAGAGTTGGCAGCAGAGCGCAAATTCTGTCTTGAGGGCGTGTATACAACTGGAGAAGAGTGGCAAGGTAGTGTGGGCAGGAATAGGTAAAACAACTGTGAGTCATGCATGAAATTTTGTACTGAATCCTAGCTGTTACAGGTAACCAGTGAAAAGCAGACAGATGGGATGTGATATGATCTAATCTATGGACTCTAAGAATCAACCTCGCAGCTGAGTTTTGAATTTTCGGGAGTTTGCCAATCAGACACTGGAAACAGCCAGCCATGCTTTTAGTCTTAGTCTTAAAAATCACATGTCGATGACTTATGACGTCATCAGTGACACTACCATCACAGGATATTGAAAGTGAAATGGGGAGCATCTGCAAAGTACACAGCTGAAAGCCAACCAATGTGCAGTGTCACTATGGTCCGTGTGCATGAAAATCCGGCCTGTTTGGTCTTGACCTACTTTTCGTTTGTCAAAGCACCTAAATAATCAACGTAACCTACAAACATGAAAATCAAAAAGTTCTTTATTTTTAGGTTAGCGGCCATATTTACCTGATCAAATGGATATGGGTGTGTTCTTTATCTTTGTGTCAGTCACTGGAGCATAAACAAAGTGGTTTTAAAGTAATTCACATTATATCAAATAAGATTTATTAAGAAAATGATATGCACCGGAAGTTCTGGTTCTCTAATGAATTTTTTCAACCTTGTACTGACATGCGTGATCCATGTCTTAGTGTAGTGTGTTGGGGCTGAATGAGTTAAACAAATTATAAAAACAAAAAACACCAGGGAAGAAGACCTTAGGGACGCCATAGGTGCCGAAATAATGATGAAGTTGCGTGCAAGAGGGGGGGTGGGTGTTGGGTGGGGGGGGGGGGGTGGGGGTGGGGGGGGGGGGGTGTTGGGTGGGGGTATGATGTGTGTGTGTGTGGTGTGTATGGGAGGTTACTTTAACAATTTGACTTCCTTGTGCCAATCACCAATCGCGAAACTAAAAATCTGAGCCATCACAAATAATTTTGTGATAACATTATAAACATGTCCTGAAGAGCAAAAGAAATGAGACCCCACTAGAACCATCAGAAGCACTGTAGTGTTGCCGCATTTCTTGTACTCATCGGTATAGTTTTCACCAATCACGGGTCACGACGAATCACAAAACCTGTAAACGGAAAAATTCCGTGTCACGATGCCAACGTTAACCCCTCTCCCCCACCCGTACCCACCACCCCAACCCACCCACCCACCCACCCATAGTACAATAGGCTTGCTTTTGGCGATCAAAAACGTTGCATTGGCATGTATACATTGAGAGGAAAACAAAAATAACGCATTGCGCCTGAGGCGCCGTACTGGAGGGAAGTTTGGCTCAAAACCAGGGTTCAGTTGCATGAGCGAGCTTAGTCCTGCGCCAGCCACTAAGCAAGGTGCTCCGCTATAGCGGAGCACCTTGCTTAGTGGCTGGCGCAGGACTAAGCTCACTCGTGCAACCAAACCCTGGTTTGCTGGCGGAAACCGGTGTATTATCAACATGAAGGCCCACTACCGCCGTAACTGTTCAAAGATACACTTCTGAAACTGATGGTTACGAAACGCTACACACAGGTCTAGATATGGTTTATTTAGACACAGGACAATCCAGTTCAGCACACGTCGTTTTGATATCAAGTAATTTGACGATGACTCTACTCCGTTCTATAAATACAACGTTTTCAGTACGTGATATAGCTAAAAACAGATTGACACGCTAAAGGCTGGGCAGAATAAATAAGTGCGATCACGCGTGTGCTTTTGCTGCGTGTCCCAACCGTGCTGTCAAAGTTCATTACGTGTGTCGACAAGGCATAAGAAACACGGCAAATGGTGCTGAAATGTGTGTTCAAATTTACGCGTAATGGTACTTTAAACCAAAGGTGTCAGGTGTGATGAATGCGTGTGGCTCAAGAAAGCAATTATCATGAGCTATCTCCCTCACCAATACGCTGGTCGTGGGCGTTGAATGAATAACGATTTCAGAAACACTCAAACTGTGTCCGCTGGCAGGGAAGGAATTATTTTTTTTGTGTGTGTGGCTCAAGTGCGAAGCAAAAGTGAGTCTATGTTCTTGACCAGTGGTCGTCTGTCCGTCACGTCGGTCGTCCACCCGCCGTCCGCCGTCGTCAGTCCGCTGTCGTCCGGAGTCTGTGATAAACTTAAACGTTGGCATTTTCTCGGAGACTATTCAAACCTCAGTCTTTAAACTTAGCCCAAGGATATTTTGTGGCAAGACCTTCCTAAACATACCAATTTGAGTGACCTCTCTTAAAGGTCAAGGTCACAGGGGATCAGGAAATAGGTCAAACTTTTCTTTTTCAAATACTATTCACAACTTCAAAGCCAAACTTTGGTACAAAAATACCTGATGGTAAGATCTTTCTATGCATACTAATTTGGTTGACCTCTCGGAAAGATCAAGGGTCACAAGAGCTCAGGAAATAGGTAAAAAATAACCATACTTTGACAAAAGATTTTTTTTTCCTCAAATGCTATTCATAACTTCAAACCCAAACTTGGTTCAGAGATACCTGGTGGTAAGACCTTCCTATGCATACTAATTTGGATGACACTTCGGAAAGGTCGCGGGTCAAAGGAGATCAGGAAATAGGTTACAAATAGCCATTTTTTGACCAAAAATGTCTCAAAAACTAGTTACAACTTCAGTTCATCCCAAACCTGGTACAAAGATACCTAATAAAGACATGCTAAGTTAGATGACCTCTTGGAAAGGTCAAGGATCACACGAAGTCAGCAAATGAAGTGAAAAATGTATTCTTTTTTTTTTTTTTTTGGTGTAGATTTAAGTTTTAGTTTTTATAATTAGTTTTGCAACACTTTTTAAACAAACAAGAAAGGTAGCCGATGATAAGACCTTCCCTGCATCGGGCCTGAAATGGGCGAACCCAATACGCAAGAAGGCTATGGGGTCAAAGTCGGCCACAGTGGGCCCGCGCACAGACGTGTTAGTAAAATCCAAAGTCGTTCGCGGGCCCACTGACCGACTTCGCGCTCAGTAAACAAAGGTCTTCGGGCCCACGACCACTGTGCGCTTGCCCACTGACCGACTTCGCGCTCAGTAAACAAAGGTCTTCGGGCCCACGACCACTGTGCGCGGGCCCACTGACCGACTTCGCGCTCAGTAAACAAAGGTCTTCGGGCCCACGACCACTGTGCCCGGGCCCACTGACCGACTTCGCGCTCAGTAAACAAAGGTCTTCGGGCCCACAACCACTGTGCGCGGGCCCACTGCGGCCGTCGTAGACCCGAAAACGTTTAGCTACTGGGATAGCCTTTGCCGTTAGCTACCCTTTCACCATCGATTTTTGTCCGTCACTGTCAACTCGCAGACTATTAAATTTTGTGCTGTTTGTCCAAACCGGATGGAACAGAAATGACACCCTCGTGATCAGTTCACACCAGAAAAGGTGACTGTTAACCGTGTAAAAATGAACGGAAGATGCAGGCTTTGAAAGGGAAAGTCACACCAGGATTTATGAACTGTGTTGTATACAGAGGAGCCAAAAAAAATGCAACATCATTCGAGTCATCGGAAACACTGATGTGTTTCCGATGACTCGAATGATATGTCGCGTTTCTTTGGCCCGGGCGGCTCCTCATGAAGTGTACTTGTCTTTTCTAAGCGTTTTACTGGAGTTCCTTTGTGAGCTACGTACGTATTGGATCCGTTCAACAGCAGCAGACTGGTGAAGCGAGTTCTTGTCCTAACAAAACATATATATGAATGTGAGCCAGGAGGTGGTGGACAAGGAGGCTCGTGAAGATCTGTGCCCATTTTTAGAAGAAGAGCGTTTCCGGAACTGACTTTGGCATTCTCCTGATGGAAATGTGAGGTTTCAGTCTCTCATTCAGACGGGCCGCATACGGATACGCAGAGGCGGATCGGGGGATGGGAGAAGTTGAGTTTCAGAGATTCGGACCCCCCCCCCCCTCCTCAAAAAAGAAATGTGGGGTGAGATAGGTAGAAGTTTGCAAATGACACACAAACATGCGCACCACCTCTGCCCCTGCCCCCACCCCCGCGTTTTACTTTTTCTTCCATTCGGAAGCATGGTCTATCTATCTATCTATCTATCTATCTATCTATCTATCTATCTATCTATCTATCTATCTATCTATCTATCTATCTATCTATCTATCTATCTATCTATCTATCTATCTATCTATCTATCTATCTATCTATCTATCTATCTATCTATCTATCTATCTATCTATCTATCTATCTATCTATCTATCTATCTATCTATCTATCTATCTATCTATCTATCTATCTATCTATCTATCTATCTATCTATCTATCTATCTATCTATCTATCTATCTATCTATCTATCTATCGTAATCTTGCCGACCGTTTGGGCACCACTGATGACATGGCAACCAGCTCCCTCCATTGAACTGCCCATCTGTCTCAGGCTAAAGGTCCCAAACTAAATGTTGATCTCGCCTTCTCCTCATACTCACTCACCCCCCCCCCTCCACCCCCTACCTCGGGATGTAACTGATCCGCCCCTGGATACGTGGCATTAGCTGCCTAGGCATCCGGATGACGTCTCGAATGAATGACAGGTCTACAGTTCTAGAATTGTCAAGCGCCGAGAGGCAGATCGGAATTAGCCCTTTCGCTGCCAGTGATCACGGCTTGCGCGTCAAAAACCACTGCACACTGACCGACATTCGCGTGAAGAACACAATGCAAGTGGGGCGACCACAGGACTAACAAGAGGCATACAGAACACAGGACGAACAAGAGACATAAATCCTCATGAGCCCCCGCGACTGCGGGGGCTCATGAGGGTTTATGTCTCTTGCAGCTGGGTGGCGTTCGCCTTGCCCCGGCAGAGCAGGGGTTCAGAGATCGATGCCGCAGATCGACGCAGTGATTGAAATTGCGATCCGTGCACGATGGAAAAGCCAGCCCGTACCGTTCAGTGCGGGAGCACTCCATAGCCGACAGACCCACTCGGGGAGGGCGTCAGACAGACACGCTCTGGGTGTACGCCACAATTACACTTCTGTTCAAAAGAGAAGCTGGACAGAAGTGCACTTCCGTTTCACAAGCTAAAGCATCTCATATGAATAGAAGTGTACTTGTGGCGTACTCCCTGCCGGTGAAACCTACCCGAGTGAGACTGTTTGTCTGGGGAGCATTCCCGCAAAAATGGGGCGACTGAGAGATCCATCAGGAGATCAGTAATGCCCTGTGGGTGCGTGCTGGTCTGTGACTTTGGACCTCAGAGCCCCAGGCCGTATGAACCTAAATCACAGGCCAGCACGCGGTAATCTGCTCCTGTGCCGCAGCGTGACATGAAAGTGTGCACCAATCAGATTTCTTCTTTGTCGGTAGTTAAGAAATCCCAAGGTCTCATCTTGGTTAACACGTTCTTGCTGAGCCCGACGCATTTTCATTCACTCGTCAAATCATTTTACTTTTAACTCATTCAGCCCCGACACGCCATAGCAAGACATGTATCGAGCATGATAGTTCAAAGGTGGTGCCAGAAAGGCTTGGCGCCCATAGGCGCCAAGCTATTCTGGCACAACCCAAGAACTATTATGCTCGATCTGTCTCGAGAATTGTGATACAGTCCTTCAGAGGGCAACCTCAAAATTTGGGGATTTCGGTCCTGGGGCAGAATGTGTTAATAAGGTTAGCTTCCAGCTGGATCTCCGCCTTGCCAGTAGTCAAGTTTCTCTCCTGTAATTTTAAATCCCTTTTATTTATAGAAGGGACTTTTCAATTAGGACGGGTCGCGGTGGGGCGAATTTAATAGCATGTTCATACTGTCAAAGTTAATGATGTCACAATTAAAGTAACAAGATAAAAAATTACGTCATGTCTACTCACAAACCAGATAGGTGAGGCTAGCGCTGGTAGAACTGTACATATACCAAGGGGAATTACTCGGCGCTGGACAGACAAACAGATGCCCCCGCCTATCAGGCACCCAATCGCCAGCCCACAGAAAAATACGAAGGTATAGAACAAGGCCATCATCTACATCCCTAAAAAGGATACATCAGGTCAAGCCTATAACCCATGTCTTTTTCTGGAACTTAGGATGTAGGCAGGAGAAACACACATACACAAACAAGAAGGTGCACTACTAAATGTGGTCGGGTAAATACCCTGATTTCCCACAGTAGATGTACAAGACAATACTCAACAATCTAACGATACAAAAATTGTGCATAGAGTTATAGAATACTCACAAACCAGATAGGTTTGTAGTGCACCTTCTTGTTTGTTCTCCTGCCTACTTCCTAAGTTCCAGAAAAAGAGATGGGTTATAGGCTTGACCTGATGCATCCTTTTTTGGGATGCAGATGATGGCCTTGTTTTATACCTGCGTATTTTTCTGTGGGCTGGCGATTGGATCTAACTGTCTGTCCAGCGCTGAGTAATTCCCCTCGGTATGTGTACGTCATGTCTAGTTACGCTAACCTCCCTGCTTAACGTACATCACGCGAAGCGCCGTATGTGCGAATTATGTATGTATGTATGGATGTATGTATGTATGTATGCAGGCTATGTGTGTGTTTGTGCGTATACACGTAAACAAGAGAATCTCCAACATTTCTGTACACACAAGCTTGAAACTTGGCGAAATAACATAAACAACCGTTTACAGGAAGTCGGTTGACCCAGATTAGAGTCCGTAATTTTGGTTATATTTACTTGAAAATTTGGATATAGCTAGTTTGGATAAAGACATTGGATGAGTTTGTTAGCCAGTTTTGTATCCTTTCAACTTCTTTAGTAAAAATTTTTTTTTCAGAAAAGAGTTAAAATAGTAAGAAACCTTGACTTCTAGAGAAAGTCAGACAGTGGCGGTGACGTAAAAGAGGCAACTCCGTCACCACGCAGACATTTGACATAATAGCTTTTTTCCCTTTCATTAATTCACCTATCATGTTTTTTTCCCGTAGTTTTTCTTCCTCCTCTTCTTCTTCTTATTATTATTGTTATTATTTGCATGCTCTGTTTATTTTCCTGTTATGTTTTTTGTTTACAGGACAGCTTGTAAGACAGGCATTGAGTTTCCTAATAGCTTTATCCTGAATAAATAAAGATTCATCATCATCATCATCATCATCTCTATCTCTCTCACATATACGTGCATCTCCAAGAGGCATAGATCCTTATGTGTGTGTCTTTTGAGGATGTTTAGAGCGCGCGCATGCACACACGCACACGCATACACACACATCGACGCGCTTTCAGCAGAGCATGCAGGTGTACTTAGTATAGCATGTAGCTAGGTAAAGTGAACATGATTTCACACAAATTATAGCAAGACTGAAATTGTACCGTGAAATTTCAGTTTTGTCACTATTTTCCCAAGTTTTGAAGTGAAAGCGAAACTCATATCACGTTAACTATAAAATTACGTAAAAACAAAAAAATACGTCATGACAAAATAATTACGTTTGACAAACCAATGACGCGTATGCACTGCGCGCGCCCCTTTATAGAGTTCACTATGAAGCATTGGCACATCTGCGAGGCTTTTTCAAAAGGATTGGTTGGTTGGTTGGTTGTACATTGCTTAACGTCCCGACAGCAACAAGACTTTCTCAGGACGTGCCTGCACTGTTTGAGAGAAAAAAAAAAAAAAACTAAATAGAATATTGAATGTATGTCGCCAGCCGGTCTAATACGCTAAATATACCTAAGACCATTTAGCAATACACATCCAATATCAAGAGCTACAGGCAGTGCAGACAGTAGGGAGAGTTTAAAAAAAGGAAAAAGTACAAGTGAATGGACTAAGGGTAGAAAAAAACACATGCCCCAGAATAGAGGGGAAAATCCACCCTGTGGGGCTGACCAGGGTGACCCTGGGAACTAAAAAGTAATTAACCCCACCCAAGTCCCCCAGGGCAGACCCGGGTGGGGGTTTTTCAAAAGGAGATATTTCAGAATCAGGTCAAAGACAAAAGGTAGCGAAGACAGCTCTAATATAGAAGAGACTTTGTGGGTTATGGTTCATCCCATTTTGTTTTTTCTCCAAATATCTCCGAAAAAAGCAAAAACTTTTCTGTACCACTTTAAGGACAAATATCCTTTAGTGCCACTTGACCTTATATGCGCTATTTTTTTTACTTAACTCATATGATTTGTTGATTGTACAGTCGTTAAAAAAAAGAGAAGGGCGAAAAGACAAAAACAAGCCATTTTCAATACCCTAATAGAGCCCAGACTGTAAACAGCCAGCCAGATTTCAGTATCTACTGTAGGCCTATATGTCTGCATGCGCTGTTTCAGGTTTGGAAACTTGGTCAATTTACGCATGCACGCGAAAATGGATCTTTCGTATAGTGATCTGAATATCTGGGGCACATTTAGGGATATAAAAG
Source organism: Semisulcospira habei (assembly GCA_036245525.1). NCBI lineage: Eukaryota > Metazoa > Mollusca > Gastropoda > Semisulcospiridae > Semisulcospira > Semisulcospira habei. The sequence goes on from BTPG01000006.1 coordinate 68,306,409, forward strand.
CAGTTATTTTATGACACAGATGTGACTTTTGACGACTGTACAGATAAACTGACACACCGTTCAAATCTTTCAAAAATAAATCATATTAGGTCAAAAGATTGGTATTACAAAAATGGTTCTTCACAAAGATATCTGCGAGAAACGCTGTGCGCTCCGATGTCAAACGACTTATATAATTTGGCATTGACTTTACCACACATACTCAATAGACAGTATTCGGAAATCAGAAAGAAGTCAAAATTGCACGAGTTTCGACGAAAACGGTGGATTAAAATCCAGGACAATCATGCGACCGCATGTTTGTCGTGGCTTTTAATCCACTGTTTTCGTCGAAGCACATGCAATTTTGACCTACATCTGATTTCCAAAATTCGTCTATTATTTTCCCCTCGACCTTGTCTTTGCTGTAGAGTGTTGGCAAGAACATTGTGACACGACTTTTCTAGCCAGGCTGTAACATAGTTGTTTTTGACGCCGAGCATTGATCTCAACGCACGCTCTGGTGTTTTTTTCCCCTCCTCTGATCAATCGTTTAAATTTTAAAGTGAAAAATTACACGCGTAGATTACAGCTTAGCTCAGCAAGTGTACGGCAACACTGGTCTTCTGTTCGAACTTAAAGCGGCGACTATGTGTATCTCCTTGTTTTCTCTCGCCAGATCGTTGCCTTCGACCTAGATTTTCCTTGTTTTCTCTCGCCAGATCATTGCATGCAACCTAGATTTTATGTGCAGTGCGTAAATACATCTCCATAAAGTCTTTGCGGTAATCTAGCTGCGTCCAGCTGTAATATACGAGTGTACTTTACACTTTAATTCATTAAGCCCTCAGGACAAAATTGCCGCCGTGAGATGGCCTTAGTTGCCTGCTCGGCGTTAAACCCAAATAACTAACTAACAGGACGAAATTATCAAATTTTAGAGACATCCACTGAGGTGTACGTCACAGTTCTGGAGACAGATTGGCCATGATAGTTCAAGGGTGGTGTCGGAATAGCTTGGCGCCTACAGGCGCCAAGCTATTCCGACACCACCCTTGAACTATCATGGTCGAGCCACATCCTGTGGTAGCATGTCAAGGTTTTACGGGTTAAAAATTAAACGATTGGTTAGAAGAGTGGGGGTGGGGGTGGGGGGGTGGGGGTGGGGGGACCGACCAGTATGAGCTGTGAAAAAATAAAAGAAAGGTTCCCTGCATTTTGACAGGATATGTTGCAAAAGATCTGTCTGTGTGTGTGCTGTATTAGCCCCACGCCGCCCTCTGCAAAACTCATCTTCTTATAGTGCGGCGCATCGGACAGTGCTTGCGGTGTGTGTTGTTCTGCGATTATGGGTCCAACGGCTCTAGGCCTTCGCGTCCAGAATCGCAGACGGAACAGCACTCAGTCCGCGAGAAACGATATGCGATGAACGCGTTTGTTAGTGTCGAGTGGCGTGATTGCTCTGACGTAAACTACCGTCTGTCGGAGCGATCAGAAACTCTCATCCACTGGTCTTTGTGCGCATCAAACCGACATGGAAATATGTAAACAATGTGTTTGCTTGTTAACTCATTCTAGACCAGGGGCGGATGACGGGGGTGATAATGGTGGTGGTGGTGTCTGTGTGGAGGCCGGGGGGGGGGGGGGGTGAGGGGGGGGCGGCGGGGGAGGGGACGGGGGAGGGGGGTGGGGTGGAGTATTTCCAGGGGTTGCGGACCCCCCCCTTTCTCTCCACATCCGTACACCCCCTCCCCTCTCCACCCCCCCCCCCCCCCGGCCAAATTTACCTTCACCCGTTCGGCGCGCCGAGAAAATTTAAACACCACCCAACTGCAAGAGGTATAGGTCCTCATGAGCCCCCGTAGTTGCGGGGCTCATTAGGATCTATGCCTCCTGCTGACACCACTTTGAACCCATATTCCTTTGTTGTTGGTTTTTTGTTGTTGTTGGTCTTTAGTTAACAAAGATAACAGAAACACAGTCAGTGCCGTATATGCCATATATCCTCTCACGCGCACTCCTGTAAATTCACCTGGAAAGGAAGTGTCTTTTAAAGTCACATTCACAGACGCCCCTCCCCCCCCCACCCCCCTCCCCCCCCCACCCCCCTCCCCCCCCCCCCACACACACACTCCTCTCTCCGCGCTTTTTGAATTTTCGGCCATTGGTCTGGCATCTGGCGGCCTTTCGATAAGTTGCCCACCCTCACCCCTTTCCCCCGGAGATAACTGATCCGCGCCTGGAGACACGTGGCATCTAAACACACAGCAATTGTCGCGCATTTGTCGCGTATCCGGATGCAGCACGGCGTCTGGAATGACTTCCAGTGATCACCAGTTGTACTGTATTTCTGATATCATTGAAATCTGACACCGAAGAAATTTCAAATCACGAATTAGTAATTGAGTTTTTACCACAGGTTTAGTTTGACTCGATTTATTATGAAGGCAGATGACGCAAAACCTTACTACGTAAACTCATTTTCAAATCGCTTTAGCGTCATTCGATGCTGTTCGCATGTAACTTCGTATGTAACAATCTTGTGTTCTCCGAGAAAAACGAACAAAACTATTTTGGTCAGAAATCTAGACCCAAAAGGTGGCTGTCAATCGACCAAAAAAAAAAAAAAAAGAAAAATAATAAAAAAAAAAGAACCACAAAGCAGAAAACATCATAACGAAGAAAGAAATACGCTTTGAAAGACAATTACAGTAGAATTATCTTTTCTAAGCGTGTTTCTTTCTTCGTTAGGATGTTTTGGTCAGAATATGTGATCCGAAGCTTTAATCGTAAGGTGGTCATGCACTTTGCCTGTTGAGCTATTGTTTTCCCATTTCCTGACGAAATCTCGAACTAACTTGTTCGTCAGGAAATGGGAAAATAATCAAAGGAGGTAACCGCATCAAGACACGATCTCCTGCCAAACTGTCACGTACGAGGTTGCTCGCGAACCGCTCTATCGAAGTATAGGCCGTTTGATATAGGCACGTTTTTTCCCCCTCCAAAAGATCTCCGCAAAGAAACACTTTTGTATCACTTTAGAACATATATCACTTAGTGCCCATTGACCTAATAATTAGTTATTTGTACTTCTATGCTTTGTTCATGTGCTTTTTCTGTACAGTCGTACACAAATTTGTGACACGACAAAAACAAGCCATTTTCAATACCGGCCTAATAGAGCCCCGGCCAGAAACGGGCAGATTTCAATATCGAGGTCAAGCATGCAGACTTCATGTATGCCTGAGCTATTTCAGTGAAAGTGAACTTTCTGCTACAGGGCTGACTATATCTAAGGCACCTTTAGGGATGTAAAATCAGTCATTTCATGAAAAAAAATCCGAATTTTTATGACTGTACAGCAAAAATGACGCAGTGTTCGAATTTCTTAAAAGTAAATGGTATTAGGTCCACTCACACTGAATGATATTTATTCTAAGAGTGGTATAGACAATATTTTTTTTGTGTTTTGATTTGTTGCGAAGATATCTGCTAAAAACGTGCGCTCTGTTGTCAAACGATCAACTAAACTACTATTCAACTTCGTGGAATTCCCAATTCGTAATAGTGAGGGGCCCAAGGTTCATAAAACAGCTCGAATGTTCACTTCATAGTAGAGACATGCCACTTGGTATATAAGTAAACAGTACCTCTCCGAACAATATTAGCGTCAGAAACACATTGACAGCGCTCTCAGATGGGCACGGCCATCGATTAATTAGGTCAACCTGACCCATAAACTCTTTTGTTCTTGTTCTTAACCATAACTATTGTACATACAACTGGTTTGAACTAAAAGCAGCATGGAAGTTCAATATGCATGCAAAGGAACCTTCATGATATATCATGCAGTCCGAATTTTGCCGGATGTGATATCTGATGGGTCACAGTTAATTAGGTCATGACCATCTGCCCATTTTATCGCGACTACAGATTGATCATTTTAGCAGTAACTGAGAAAACTGTGATCAAGCACAACGTGAATGTGGCGCTTTGGACCGTTGAAATACGTTTCCTTTCTTATCAGTATTAGTATGAACAGCATTTCAGAATTTTGCCGGATGTGATATCTGATGGGTCACAGTTAATTAGGTCATGACCATCTGCCCATTTTATCGCGACTACAGATTGATCATTTTAGCAGTAGCTGAGAAAACTGATCAAGCACAATGTGAATGTGGCGCTTTGGACCGTTCAAATACGTTTCCTTTCGTATCAGTATTAACAGCATTTCACAATATTTTCTTTAGCAGTAATTAATTAGGTCAACATGACCCCTTTCAGGTTTATTGCTTGCTTGTTGTCTCTGCCTTACGGTGTGGTCTGGTTAGTTTTTTTCACACATGTACAAACGTAAACTGGACTTTAAAACCTCTGAGATAATCAAAAATTGACATTAATTTCCTAATAACTCTTTCTCACATTTTGCATTGATTACGCCTTAAGTGCCATCTGCAACTGTGTCCCTTCAGCGCCCCTTCCATGTACACATGTACAACCGCAGTGTGCCAGTCAGTCACAAACATTGAAACATAAGTCAGTGTGTTCTTGTTTGAGTTCAGACGCACAAGATGTTTTCCTTTTTGCACGAGCATTTTAGAAGCGTTTCGAGTGTCTGCTATGATCACCCGACAGATGCCTGTAATAATCATGAGGTCACCACTGTTTATTTCAAACATCCTGTGAACAGTCTCCCATGATGATCACAAACTTTTGTTCACCGTAGGTGTCTGGCCAAAACCACTGTATTCCCTTTGCGAGGGCATACGGAGGCTGGTCCATTGCGAGAACAGTTAGTTAGTTAGTTATTTGGGTTTAACGCCGAGCAGGCGACTAAGGCCATCTCACGGCGGGCGAGAACAGATGTTTGTCAAGGATTCAAATGTTATGTGGCTTCTTTAATCAAGTTCATGACATGCTTGATCAGTGCTGTCAAATGGGCATTTTCTAGAAGCAGCGGCAAAAGTCTGATGATGGCAGGTGGATCTCCAGCAGATGATCGTTGCGGCGAGGCATGGTAGAATGCCCAAGATAGTGCTTCCTGGTCGTGGACCGAAGCATTTTCTAAGCATGTTTGAACATTTTGCTTATGAGGACCAGGTGACTGGGGTACAAACTGCTCTGTAGCTGGAATTGCTACAGGTAGGACATTGGTGTACTTCAGTTTCTGGGAGCTGTGGGATGCCCTGGTTGTCCTGTTCTCCGTCAAAGAGTGGCACAGACTGTTCTTGGCCCTCAGTTACTGTGTGTTGAATCAAGGATATACCAGTGCCATAAAAAGAGTCGGACGCTGTTGTTGAGCTAGGATTATGGTCAATGTTGTCCACAACACCTGCTATGAAGACACCCTTCATCATATTTATAGGGACAACAACACCGTCCACTTCGAATCGTTTGATGACAGAGTTTGCAATCTGTGATGAGATGGACATCACACATTTGTGTGAAATTCCTAGCCCTAGAGAAGACAGTGTATCGACCAGCTCTTTCTTTCTTGTCTATGCATGGACTTTGAGACTTAGATACAGAGGCAGTGGTGTTTCTCTCTCCTTGTTGTGACGTTGGAAGGAAGGTTTTTTCCTCGAGAATCTCCGGCAGTTGAAGGCAATAAGCTGTGATATCGTGAGAACAGCTTGTCTCTGAGAATAATCAACAGATTCAGACTGCTCAATTGCCGCTGGTCCACCCAGAATAAAACAGACCAAAGCTGTTAAAGATGCTGGCACAGATCTCTCTTGGCACTGTTTCTCAAATCTTCCATTGAATGCAGCTTTATATCTGAATATTTCCTTTCTCACCAATTCAGCTGCTCTGGCTAACTCAAGGGCTTCAGAGTCACGGGGTACAAGCCTTCTTTACGGCATCACCCAGGTCTCTGTTAAACACAAGAACGACCTCTCTGCCTTGGTAAGATGAAAGATCTGGTACAGCTACCAGAAGCTTTTCTCTTAAACGTTTAGAATGTACCCTGTGAGCAACTTTCAGGCCAAGGCCATACAAGCGAGAAGCATACAGACGACAAAGGTTGGGTATTGTGAAGACTGGTGCATTATCGGGATCCTCTCTGAAGCTCTCCACGTATGCCACAAGTTCTGCAAAAGCGATCGCATGCAAAGTTGAGGCATCGTCCTCCTCAGGTTCCTCCTGTGAAGTCGTAGGAGAACGTCTGTAGAACTAGAAGGCTGTAATACACTTCAAGTGATATTTGGATTCAGAGGGCACCATCTCGTTGTCAGCAAGTTTTCAAAGCAGATGCCGGTCATTGAGTAGATGGGCATGACTGTGGACCTTGAAATCCAATGTTAATGTCCATGTTTCATGTAATCCGGCTGAGCCTGGGGGACCATCACAAAACAAGTACACAGCCTGTATCGCGTTACCCTTCCCGAGTGTTTCTTCTCTTCTGCATTGCCATGTGTTGATAGTGCTGAGGATGTGCTGACTGCTTTCCTAGTTTTCACTGGACTTACAGAAGGTTCTGTTGTCTTTCTTTTCCGCTGCAAAATTGTGCTGCTGACCTTTGTTCGGCATGATGTGTGCCAAGATGCAGAATGTTTTTGGAATGTTTCTTCAAACCCATCGCCGTAATTAAGAAGGTTCAGGCTGACTGACAGGACAGCATCCAAGTTCTTCAAATCCTTCAAGATTCTCAGCAACTTATTTGTAGCCAGCACCGTCTTTTCTTGCTGGACAGACACTGAAGTGCCTTCGCGGCGCTAGTTGTCTCTTGGCACAAGGCACAGTCAATAACTTCCACAGATGAAGCTGGTTGACTGCTTAAATTAGGAGCTTGGACACGTCGATATTTTCTTGGTTTTATCTTTCATAGAGTGTCGACCAAACACTGCAATAGAAACCAACTGGTCTATTTAGATATGATTATGATCAGTGTGGGTTTCCATACTTTTCCCACTTATTCAGGCGTGCGTGTACTCCTTACAGAAACCTGTCTAATTCGACCAATTTTAATTCAGAAAAAGTGAGCGAAAACTAGCATAACATCGTTGGAAATTTCTTGTTATTTTATTGTCATTCAAGTTCAAACTGAATCAGACGTACAAACAGAAAGCATTTTGACACGGTTTCTTTGTGTTGTTTGAAGTATTCTAGCGGACAAGTTTCTTTGTATTTGTGATCAGCATTTTAGACAGTTAACATGTGCCGTAGTTATAACAACACCATGACACGAGATATCACCTTTGCAGGGGAAAAAAGAAATACAAAGAAAATGTACTTATAATACAGACGCTGAGTATGAGGACTGTTTTATTCCGCTGGCTCGACACATGTCGACACGTACATCGAAACTGACGAGTCTAGCCTAGCGTATGCTATCATCCGGTGCTGTTTTAGATATGATGGCCTGGACTAAAATAATCATCTCATGTTCGTAAGATCAGCAGCAAACACAACTAAAAACCAATACGTGTGTATTGACATTTACATTATGGGTGTCCCATTTGCCCTATGTTGAAAAACCATTGTATTCAACGTTTCTTGCAAGAAAGACTCATACCTCGAGCCCTCAAAACACGGATTTTTATATGGGAGGGATGCAGCATACCATTACACCGCCGGCGGGTTAAGAGGTGATGACAGAAACAAAACAGGAACATTGGCGCGTGGGCTGGCACTATTTAACGCGTAGGTATGGGAACCCAGTGCTGCCACTCTTACAGTTATTGGCAATTTTAATCGACCACTGACCTTCTCATAAACATCTAACAACGTGTTTCTGACGCGCAGGGTGATCATCTAAATTATCTTTATTAGTGGACAAAGTGGCAAGTCTCTACCCTCCAGCGAACAATCATGTTCCTTGGGCCCCTCACTATAATAGAAATTGAAAGGAAAGCACGCCGAAGCAGACACTAGGCGAACATTTCACAGAATAAACTACTCGTCTGCTTTCACTTTTTTGTTTGTTTCTGAAATCACTTGGTTCATTCAACGGCCACTGAAAAGCCAACACCGTCCGTCCAAGAAACGTGGATACAAATTGGTCTCAGCAAGAGGCATTTAATTTAAAAAAAAAGTAGCTTAGCAAGGACAGATTGTAAGAAAGGCCTGCGCGCCTACTGAATATCTTAATCCTTGGAAAATAAAGTTTCGTTTGTTCGTTTGTTCGTTCACTGGGTCCGGCGTGGAACGGCAAGCAGCAACCGCACGCAAGAGGCTTAGATTCTCATGAGCATCGGTTTGCACTATGCAGGGGGTCATGGGTACTTAAAGAGAACGCATGCCGTTTGCTGGAAGCTTTTATATCTTCAGATGACAGAAAAGGACGCACCGACTGAATAGGAAAATAAAATCACGTCATGTGTGTATGAATGTATACGTGTAAACTCCATTTGCTGCCGATAAAACGTGAGCAAGATAGATCCAACTGCAAAGAGACATAGGTCCTCATGAGCCCCCGCAGTTGCGGGGGATCATGAGCACCTATGCCTCTGCCTGACGCCACATTAGACTGATGCTTTTTATGTACTGTTCCTTGCGCGGCTCGTACTCTTTTGGCGTTGAAGTAGCAAAGATTGCAGAAGCACGAGTTGCATCCACTGGCAGTGACGGGGTTAAAATACAACCGATCACTGCAAGCAAGAGGCATAGAGTTTCACGGGAAGGGCCTGGGTCACATGAGAATCTATGTCTCTGGCAGATTGCATAGAATGGGTGATGGACTGACTGTGATGCGGTTCTTCAGTTCAGTTTTTGAAAAGTCGCTCCTGACTTGGCCTCCCACACTGCTGTTCTACTTAACCCCTTCACTGCCGAGAAACAAGTGAACATGATCCAGCTGCAGGAGGCATAGATCCTCATGAGCCCCCGCGGTCGCGGGGGCTCATGAGGATCTATGCCTCTTGCTGAGACCAATTTGTATCCATGTTTCTTGGACGGACGGTGTTGGCTTTCGGCCGTTGAATGACTGAACCAAAATTTCAGAAACTAAAATGTACGTAAAGTGACAGGGAAAGGGTTAAAACGAAACCTCTTCCACAGCAGTTCAGTGACACCTTGCAGAGTAACTTGACACCGCTTCGCAGGAGGCCCGACAAAATCCAACCATTCACCACACACAAAACCAGACATGTGTTACTTACGCAAGCAAACGGCCTGTGGTGTACGTGTAAATGAAGAAATCTCTCTCTCTTGGCTTGACTTCGCGAACGAAGATTTTATAGGAGTTGACCACGACGTCTGCAGGCTTGTTCGTGGCTGCGGAGGCCAATCCGAGACAGGCAGGTTCGACCGCAGTGGCTGCAGGGGAAGGTATGGCCAGGGTTCTGAGCTGCGGCATCTCTGTTTTTTCTCCTGAGCCGCTTGTCCTTAAGGCTAGCTCTGTGAGAGTCCTCAAAGGAGACAGCTGCCTTGTAAATGGTGGAGCGCCAGGTGTCACGGTCCGCAGCAAGCGAAGACCACTGGTGGTGGTCGATTTGGCAGGCACTAAGTGATTTCTTGAGACAGTCTTTGTATCTCTTCTTTGGTGCCCCTCTGTCACGGTGTCCAGTAGCAAGCTCGCCGAACAGTGTGATCTTTAGTAGGCGATGATCCTCCATCCTGGAGACATGCCCCGCCCAGCGGAGCTGTGTCCGCAGCAGCAAAGCCTCGATGCTCACAGTTTCAGCCTGTTCAAGGACCTCGACGTTGGTGACATAGTCACTCCAGTGAATGCCCAGGATGGTATGCAGGCAGCGCTGGTGGAAGCGTTCGAGGAGTCGTAGTTGGCTGCGGTAGAGGGCCCAGGACTCGGAACCATACAGCAGGGTGGTGAGGACGACAGCTCTGTACACGCTGATCTTGGTGCCTGTTTTCAGCTGTTGATTGTGCCACACCCGCTTGAAAAGTCGCCCGAAAGCGCTGTTCGCTTTTGCCAGCCTGCTGTCAAGCTCCTTGTCCAGCTTGGCGTCCGACGTGATAATGCAGCCAAGGTAGGTAAACTGGTGCACTGACTTTAGTTCAGACTCGCCAATGGTGATGTGAGGAGGGTGATACACTGTCTTGGGTGCCGGCTGATGGAGGACCTCTGTCTTTTTCAGACTGACCTCGAGTCCAAAGAGCTGGGCAGCATCTGCGAAGCAACATGTAATGCGCTGCAGGGCTCTCTCTGTGTGTGCAACGAGGGCAGCATCATCAGCAAAAAGCAGCTCACGAATCAGTTGGTCTAGGGTTTTCGTGTAGGCCTGCAGTCGTCTGAGGTTGAACAGGCTGCCATCGAGACGATACCTGATGTACACTGCATCGTCATCATCGAGGTCCACTGTGGCCTGCTTCAACATCATGCTAAAAAAGATGGTGAAGAGGGTCGGTGCCAGCACGCAGCCCTGCTTTACGCCGTTGAGAATAGGAAATGGTTCTGAGAGGTCATTGTTGAGTCTGACCTGGCCTTGCTGGTCCTCGTGTAGCTGGACAATCATGTTGAGGAACTTTGGGGGACAGCCAAGTCGCTCCAGGATCTGCCACATGCCTTGCCTGCTCACAGTGTCGAACGCTTTTGTTAGGTCGACAAATGTTACGTACATCCCTTTGTTCTGCTCGCGGCACTTCTCCTGTAGCTGTCTCAGCACAAAGACCATATCGGTGGTGCTCCTGTTTGCTCTGAAGCCACACTGGCCCTCTGGGAGTTGGTTTTCAGCGATGGCAGGTACCAGCCGATTCAGGAGCAGCCTTGCAAGGATTTTCCCAGCAATGGACAGCAGGGTAATTCCCCGATAGTTGGAACAGTCAGACTTCTCGCCTTTGTTCTTGTACAGGGTGATAACGACTGCATCACGGAGATCTTTTGGTAGTGTTCCTTCCTCCCAGCAGCAGAGAAAGAGGTCATGGAGCTTGTTGTGCAGTGCTGTGCCTCCATGTTTCCAGATCTCTGGCGGTATTCCATCAATGCCTGCTGCTTTGCCACTCTTGAGCTGGTGGATGGCTGTGAGGGTCTCTTCAGCGGTGGGCGGTTCGTCCAATTCAACCTTTACTGGGAGGTGTGGGATTTGTAGGACGACTGCTTCTTGAACAGTGCGCTCAGCGCTGAAGAGGCTTTGAAAGTATTCCGACCAGCGGTCGGAAATGAAGAAATAAAAATAATAATAATTACGGTATTTATAATGCGCTTATCTTATAATAATTATAACTCTAAGCGCGCACTCACAACTCGCGCACGCATGCGCACGCTTTAGACAATGACTCACGTACCGCAAATAGTGAAATACATTACGACGGTCAGCTTGGCTTGGGGAGGGTGGTGATATAGTGCTAAAACTGTTGAAAGAGGCGAGTTTTGAGGGCGGATTGGAAGGAGGAGAGAGAGTGTTTCTGACGGAGAAAGAGTGGGAGAGTGTTCCAGGTGGATGGACCGTAGACGGAGAAGGAGCGGGGGCCGAAAGTGTTGAGTTTGGTGCGAGGAATGTGAAGGCGGAGAGGGGAAGCGCGGCGGTCGATTGCACGAAACTGTTGCTGCCAAAACCGCTGCTTAAAAAATCTGGCGCAGACGGAGGCGGATTTTTGGGTTTGATATGTTTGCCGTTCTGTTCTGAAAAAAGACATAGACTGTCATCAACGCTCCGCAGGCTAGGAGGGCTCAAAAAGATCTACACATCCTGCTGTCCCATTCACCAATGATTAACCTCAGTGTGAGGGGGGTGGGGCGGAAGAGGGTGTGTGTGTGGCGTGTTGGGCGAGGGGACTGGGGTGCCACGGTGGGTGTGTGTGTGGGGAGACAGGCAGGGGGGGGGGGGGGAGAGGGGGGAGGGGGATGTCACGTATAGGCACGAATTTTCTTGAATCTGAAACAGCAGAAAATGGTATACCGCTTTTGAAGTAAAAAAAAAAAAAAAAAAAAAAAAAAAAAAAAAAAAAGACTGAAAGAAAAGAACAAACTTCACCAACTCTCTTGGCTTGACTTCGCGAACGAAGATTTTATAGGAGTGGCCCACGACGTCTGCAGGCTTGTTTGTGGCTGCGGAGGCCAATCCGAGACAGGCAGGTTCGACCGCAGTGGCTGCAGGGGAAGGTATGGCCAGGGTTCTGAGCTGCGGCATCTCTGTTTTTTCTCCTGAGCCGCTTGTCCTTAAGGCTAGCTCTGTGAGAGTCCTCAAAGGAGACAGCTGCCTTGTAAATGGTGGAGCGCCAGGTGTCACGGTCCGCAGCAAGCGAAGACCACTGGTGGTGGTCGATTTGGCAGGCACTAAGTGATTTCTTGAGACAGTCTTTGTATCTCTTCTTTGGTGCCCCTCTGTCACGGTGTCCAGTAGCAAGCTCGCCGAACAGGGTGATCTTTGGTAGGCGATGATCCTCCATCCTGGAGACATGCCCCGCCCAGCGGAGCTGTGTCCGCAGCAGCAAAGCCTCGATGCTCACAGTTTCAGCCTGTTCAAGGACCTCGACGTTGGTGACATAGTCACTCCAGTGAATGCCCAGGATGGTACGCAGGCAGCGCTGGTGGAAGCGTTCGAGGAGTCGTAGTTGGCTGCGGTAGAGGGCCCAAGACTCGGAACCATACAGCAGGGTGGTGAGGACGACAGCTCTGTACACGCTGATCTTGGTGCCTGTTTTCAGCTGTTGATTGTGCCACACCCGCTTGAAAAGTCGCCCGAAAGCGCTGTTCGCTTTTGCCAGCCTGCTGTCAAGCTCCTTGTCCAGCTTGGCGTCCGACGTGATAATGCAGCCAAGGTAAGTAAACTGGTGCACTGACTTTAGTTCAGACTCGCCAATGGTGATGTGAGGAGGGCGATACACTGTCTTGGGTGCCGGCTGATGGAGGACCTCTGTCTTTTTCAGACTGACCTCGAGTCCAAAGAGCTGGGCAGCATCTGCGAAGCAAGACGTGATGCGCTGCAGGGCTCTCTCTGTGTGTGCAACGAGGGCAGCATCATCAGCAAAAAGCAGCTCACGAATCAGTTGGTCTAGGGTTTTCGTGTGGGCCTGCAGTCGTCTAAGGTTGAACAGGCTGCCATCGAGACGATACCTGATGTACACTGCATCGTCATCATCGAGGTCCACTGTGGCCTAACCAAAGCTCGTCCCCTCGCAACCCCAGTTGGCTAGCCGCGGTCAACGGGCATCTTCTCCTGCGGTCACACACACACACACACACACACACACACACACACACACACACACACACACACACACACACACACACACACACACACACACACACACACACACATACACACACACACGGTTACTAACACGGTTACTTCACCAACTAACCATCCAACAAATCAACCACCCATCCACCCACGTCCAGCAGCCAACAACATCACCATCAACAGCAACAACAGCAACAAAAAGAAGCAACAAACCAAACATACGAAATAATAAACAAAAGAACGAAGATATCGTGTTAGTAACCGTGTGTGTGTGTGTATGTGTGTGTGTGTGTGTGTGTGTGTGTGTGTGTGTGTGTGTGTGTGTGTGTGTGTGTGTGTGCACAAACCCCTAAAATTGGTGACTTTTTTTTACCATCCTTATGGAAAATGGGTGTGTGTACAATTCTGGGTGACCAAGTCAGGCACCCATTTTTTCTGAGGGTTGTTTCTGCATTATCTTTCATTCAAAAGTCAGAAAAAAATATCAAAAGAGGATGTCCCCATTTTCAGAGGTTTACATGATGTTGTGTGTTTGCAACTCACTGGGCCTGTGTGTTGCCACGGAAGCGAGGGTCTCTATAGATCAACTTGATACCTGATTGGTCGGCTGCGCAGTGACATGAACTCAGTTGTTTCCCCGTCCTATTGTCTTTTGTCCCGCCGGCCGCTGTTCCGTTTGCAGAGGTACAATTTTATGCAATATTTCTTAGTTAAGAGCACGCCCAAGTGTACTTATTCACCGCAGTTATTTAACCTGAGATACTCCCAATCCGATACAATTGCACAGTCAGCCGATACTAACCCGCTTCGCTGAGAAAACTGAGACGTCTGCTACGGCCGGTCGGCGTCTGCTGCTCAGTCTTATAGTAAAAGATAATAGAACCCCACGATTTTAACAAAAGCTTTCTTCTTCAATGAAAGGAATTCGTTCAATAACACCATTACAATGTGAATCTGTCACGCGATTTTGTTGATTTTTTTCTGACATGTGTGATTGTGATCGAAAAGTAACTTGACACATGCACTATGAGAAAACCAAAATGGCGCCAGATTTCAGTGTGTATTTCAATCCTCGTACGCAAAACTGCCTCGCGATTCGAAGAACAGACTTCCACGAACAGGTTTTTCAGATTGTGCAACTGAGGTGTCGCGTTTTACTGTATTACCAGTTATTGTTCGTAGGGTGCTGGAGGTACTGCAGTAATTAGGTATATATCTGATCCAAAATGTCAAGTTTACATGGTTGCATTTGACATGTTTGCAGCACTGTTTTGGCCACACTCAGCACTTTCTGCACACACCCAGCGCCAGATGGCAGCAGGATGTCCAAACACATCGGGATCTATGGAAGTGGACAAGCACGCCCCTTCCTGGCACATGACCAAGGCCCATGGCAAAATTAGTCAGCTGCAGCAGGATAGCCCAGCCTCTGCTGGAGAGGGTGCGTCTGGTAGGAGGGTGCATAGACGGCAGCGGAATGCCCCCAATTACAAACTGGTAAGTGATTCTATCATCATCTTCATTTTATTGGCTCGCATGCGAAGCAAAAGTGAGTTTCTGTTCTGGGCCACTGGTCGTCCGTCCGTCATCCATGGTAAACTTTAACAGTGGCATTTTCTCGGAGACTATTCAAGCCACATTCTTCAAGCTTGGCCCAAGGATACTTTGTGGCAAGACCTTTGTAAACATACCAATTTGAGTGACCTCTCTCAAAGGGTCACGCGGGGTTGACAGATGTGTGAAAAATGCTTACATTTTCAGAAAAGATGGATTTTGATGCTGCAGAAGCCAGCCCTCGTCACCGAGGTCACACATATGTAAATCAGTCGTACACGGGGTTACTCTTTTTATTCTTGTGCAAGACCCCTAAACCAAAATTGGGCTGTTTCTGTCCTAATGCAGCTTTTTTTCTTTCTTTTCCAGTTGGCAAATTTAGACTGGGATGGACCTGAGAGTGCAAGCACATCGCAATACAACGACAGTGATGACGAGGATTTTGTTCCTGGTTCAAGCTCAGAGGATTCAGACGGTTGATCGCCATCAATCTCTGGGATCTCTGACACAGACAGTATTGTATTGAATAATTATGTTAGATTTCAAAGTGGCAGGTTCAGGGTGGGCAGGTGTCAGTGAAACAAGTACCAGCAAGATGCAGTGTGCGTTAGGGGGTGAATTAGGGGGTTTGCAATGAGAATGTGGATAGGCAGAAGGAACATGACGTTGGGGGTGGGGAAAGAGCGCTTACGGAAGAAACAGGTGTGCACGTGTCGCAGAGGGGGAAAGGAAAGTACAAATGGGACAAGAAACATGCATGCAAATTGTGTAGCAAGCTTGTCTTGAAAATGAGCACGCACTTACAAGATGTCCATGCAGATGAGGCAGACGTTGCTAAAATTTTGTTGATGAAAAAAGGGACAAAGCAAAGACGTCAAGCATGGATCAGACTACAAGATGAGGGTGATTACAAGCATAACGTTGCCCTTCTTGAAAAGAAATCAGGATGTTTGATTCCTAAGTATTGCACCAACAGTTGTAACGTTGAAGACCTTCTCGCCTGTAGCCATTGCTAAGGGCTCTATCGAAGAAAGGTGATCTCTGTACACTCAAAACATTGCTGTCAGAAACCAGGAGAGTTTCAGTTCGCTAAACGAGGTGACGCGGCACGATGTGGGAGGCTAATGCTTCCAATACCTTTAGACGTTGACTCTTCCTTCTATCATAAGGTATTAGACAGACAGAGAGATGATGAGATAAGCCATCTCATCACAACTGACCCCTTGCTTCTTGAGTTTGGAAAGAGATTATTTGACCGCAGGGACATTGAAGAACACACGGCTGGACAAATCAGCTCCAGGATGCGGGAGTTAGAGAGACTATTAAAGATTGAGGTCAGAAATGAAAATCGTAAGTTTAAATGCTGTGATCAATTCAGCTAGCTTTGATCATGTTGTACTGGCTGTAAAAGAGCTAGTAGAATTTGATGAGGACACACATCAGTTCAAAAAAGGCGCATAGGCCATGCCTTGAAAAAATGTTCACAGATCAAACAGTCACAGGCATCCAAACAGCTTGGGCATGGTTCAGATGACAGGTGGCGACAGGAGCTCTCTGAGGTGCAGCAGTTTGACTCTGTTTTCACAGGGGACTGGTATGTTTGTGTGTCAGCTACAGCAGCCCAGTCGGTCGGGAAAATGACCATGAACAAACCCAAGCTGATCCCATCATGTGAAGATGTGAGGAAGGTCCAACAGCTTCTTGAGACAAGGATGGTTTCGGAAGATTATCCGAAAGTGGTTAAAGCAACTCTTTGCGCTGTATCACTTTTCAATCAAAAACGAGGGGGAGAAGTTCAGAGAATGAAGGTATCAGACTTCCAGAATGCTAAGATTGGATCAATCACCAATCAAGATATCTTGAAAGGTCTCACAGAGGTTGAGAAGAAAACGGTGAATCATTTTCAGTGAGTGGAAATCAGGGGCAAGTTTAATAGGAGTGTTCCCATTTTGCTAACGAAGAAGATGATGACAACTGTGGACAGAATCCTTCAAATGAGGCAATCAGTGCCAGCTCAAGCTGGTTCCCAGTACATCTTTGCCACACCTTCTGGTCAGTGGTCTTACAGAGGCCATGATGTTCTGAAGGCACACGCACTGCAAGCAAACGTCTCAAACCCAGCTATGTTCACATTTACTCAGTTACGGATGCAGGTTGCAACTTTGGCTCAGTCAATGGCCATCTCAGAGTTAGACTGGCAGACTTCCTTGGTCATGATATTCGGATACATCACCATATCTACCGCCAACCTCAAGACGTCCTTCAAAAGGCAAAAGTGGCAAAGATTCTTCTGTCAGTTAACAATGGGATGACAGATTTTCAGAGCTGCATTAGAGCTGAGCTGGGCGATGATGAAGAGATTGACTTTGACAATGAAGACACATCAGAAACTTGCTAAGAGGTCTCAGGGGAAACAGCACCTGTGAATGAAGCAAGTAGCAAGTCAACAACACAGGAATCAATGAGCATGACAGAGAAAAGACGTCCAGAGCCTGATGACAGTCTAGATAGTTTTGATGATGACAGTACTGCGTCAGCTCCTGTTCGAAAGAAAGCTAGATTTTCAAGGAAACCATGGGGGAAAGCTGAAGAGAAATTTGTTCAAACTCGTTTCAAGACACACCTCGTCGTGAACAAACTTCCTGGAAAGGCCGTGATACAGCAGGCAATCCCAGAAGAGCCCGCACTTAGACATAGGCGTTGGACAAACATTAAGGATTACATCCACAACAGACTGAAAAAGTTACAAAAGAAATGGATTGAGATTCTTCGAGAGAACACACTCACGGCATTTTCGTTTTCATACAGATTTATCACAAGAGTGTTATTATTGGGTTGGTTTCAGCATGTATAGCTTGTTTTTATCTGATGGATGCTTGGATCATTTTGTATACTGTATAACCTTTGAATTTGCAAAACGAAACAGCCGGCTGGGGACAAAAACCATTGACAACATAAAGATTTATTATAAGAGTGTTATTATGGGGTTGGTCCGCCTGGATCATTTTGTATACTGTATAACATTTAAAACTTTGCAAACGGAACAGCGGTTGGGGACGAAAGACAATAATAAGGTAAGAAAACCATTGTCAACATAAAGATTTATTACAAGAGTGCTACTATGGGGTTGGTCCGCCTGGATCATTTTGTATACTGAATAACATTTTAAACTTTGCAAACGGAACAGCGGTTGGGGATGAAAGACAATAATAAGATAAGAAAACCATTGTCAACATAAAGATTTATTACAAGAGCGTTATTATTCGCTTGTTTTCAGCGTGTATAGCTCTGTTTTTATCTGATGTACACCTGGATCATTTTGTATACTGTGTAACATTAACCTTATTTTGCAACTAAAGGCAGTGGCCCTCACCCGGGTCTGCCCTGGGGGACTTGGGTGGGGTTAACTACTTTTTAGTTCCTAAGGTCACCCTGGTCAGCCCCACAGGGTGGGTTTTCCTTTCAATTCTGGGGCATGTGTTTCTGTCTACCCTTGGTCCATTAACTTGTATTTTTCTTTTTTAAGCTCTCCCTACTGTCTGCGCTGCCTGTTCTCTTGAAAAGAAGTACCTAACGGAGAAAGAAACACGCTTAGAAAAGACGGTTACAACACAATTTATTAATATTTCGGGTAAAACCGCTTTTTTCAAAACAGACAAACAAACAGAAAGATCAGTCGCTATTTATTTTCATTCGCAGAAGGAATGTGGCACATTCATTCTGTGAATGAAGATAAGTAGCGACTGATCTCTCTGTTTGTTTGTCTGTTTTGACAAAGCGGATTTACCCGAAATATTAATAAATTGTGTTGTAACCATCTTTTCTAAGCGTGTTTCATTCTCCGTTGGGGGTACTTTTTTGCATTTTACATGATTGGCAGTCACCTTTTTGGTCTAAATAAATTTTCTTTTGTATCTCTTTTGATTTTGGATGTGTGTTGCTAAATGGTCTTAGGTTTATTTAGCATATTAGACCAGCTGGCGACATACATTCAATATTCTGTTCATTTTTTTTTCACAAGCAGTGCTGGCACATCCTGATAAAGTCGGGACTTTCAGCAATGTACAACCAATTGGGATGAAAGACAATAATAAGATAAGAAAACCATTGTCAACATAAAGATTTATTACAAGAGTGTTATTATTTCAGTGTGTATAGCTTGTTTTATCTGATGTACGCCTGGATCATTTTGGAAATGTCTGTAACTTTTTTGTTACTATAAAGTACACTTTGCATACTGTGCATTGTTTCAAAAGTCACAGGAAGCATAACATTTAGCTGAGTTGGTATACCTCGCCCTCTACCTAGGTTAAACGCACCAGCGGCGCCATTGTTGCTATTTTCACACCAGACCGGTCGCTCGGACCGGTCATGTGCACCAGAACTGCGGGAGCAGGTTGGCTTCTGCACTTGTAGTGTGGTCTCGTACGTTCACGCGGAAGATTGTGATCACAGTCGAAAAAAAAGGTTCGTTTGTGGTTTTAACTTTTAGCCACGCCTTTTACCTCCCATAACACGCCAGTTTTGTGTTGAGATGGCGGAGGCTTGTGTCATGCCCCACACCACTGAATCATGTCTATTGTACATGCAGCGCGCTCATTTCTCGAACTTCAACTATGACGGTGCTTTCTGCCGCAAATGACGCAGATGTCGCAAAATCACCTCCATTGAGAATTAAAAAAAGCTATTTTTCAAATCTGCCAAATCGCGTAATGTTTCGTGGTGCTAGCATAAGGATGGATGCATTATTGCCGGACTGCATATATGGGAAAGGGTTTATTCTTTATTCATGTTATTTTGAAGCAATCAAACGACGGTCACTGATTCTTTCTCCGAGGTTGCCCATTACAGGTGCAGAAAGCACACGCTCTAAACAGATCGGGTGCACCAGACCGGTTCGAGCGACCGGTCTGGTGCCAAAATAGCAACATTGGCACCGCTGGTGTGTTTAACCTAGGCACTGGACGAGGTATACCAACTCGGCTAAACTTTATTGTCGCACTTGCTAGAACTCAGTATATTTCTCTCTCCATTTTATGAATAAAGGCACATAAGTCGCTGAAACCCTTTACGTGCCGAAGGCAAGAACTCGTTTTCCTCATCACAAAGTTGCCAGAAAAAGGTTTGACTGCTCTTGATTGTTTGATCTAAAGTGTTTACAAACATTTACTGTGATTTCAATGCATGCACCTTTGATGTGATTAATAAAGGCTGAAGTTTCAAGTGATTTTTTATGTTGTCAGTTAATTAATTAATGTTAGTGTTCTGTTTTGTCATTTTAACTCATTCTACCCGAAGACCGAAATCCCCAAATGTTGAAGTCATCTTCTGAAGACTGCGTTGCAGTTCAGAATACAGATCGACGATGGTAGTTCAAGGGTGATGCCAGAAAATTTTGGCATCACCCTTGAACTATCATGGTCGATCTATATTTTGCTGTGGTGTGTCTGGGGTAGAATAAGTTAAGTGTTAGTTTCTTCGTCTGGGTCTTTTCTATCTATATTTTTCCACACTTTTTAACCCGCATCATACTGAGGTTAAAAGCTTCAAATTTGTACACTGCCATTATATATGCAAGCTACATTACAGTACTTACAGATGAGGACATCGACCAATGGCTTTAGTTCAAGGGTGGTGCTACAACAGCTTGGCGCCTAGAGGCTATTCTGGCACTACCCTTGCACTATTTTAGTCACACTTGTTGCACACACTGGTGTATTCCGAATGATAAGGGTTAATATTCAAAATGCTCTGTTGCTGTTTGTCTCAAAGTACATAAAAATGTCCTTTAATTTCCAGAATATTATGTTGATTCTCACATAAATGCCATGATAAACTGTTTTGCTTCAGAAGGACAAAACGTAGCAATGTTTAAAAGATTTCCTCTGTAAAAATCATAATCCAAAGGTTACGGGCCAGTTATCATTCAGTTTTGCACCATACAATGTTAAAAATGTTAATGCATACATACACATTAGTTGAAAAAAAAAAAAGCCGAATGTGAAAAAGAAGTATTCCGTGAACTTGACCTTATTACAGACGCCTAATGTTGTGAAGACACCCATTTTCACTGTAATGCCAGTTTTTGTGTGAGAGGCACCCACTTTATGGGTAGAAACCCATTTTTTCTCTATCTAGTGGCTCTGTTTCTAGAAAATGTCTATTTTATTTTAAGTTATAGAGCTTAGTTATAAGGTAAGTTTTAAACATTCGTATCAATTCCAGAGCCCTAGAATAAATAGAAATATGGGAACCCATTTTAACATAAAATGGTAGGTAACCCACTCTGAGGCTTTTGTCTCCATGTGTGTGTGTGTGTGTGTGTGTGTGTGTGTGTGCGTGCGTGCGTGCGTGCGTGTGTGTGTGTGTATGTGTGTGTGTATGTGTATGTTATTATTAACTGTTTCAGCCCGACGGCCGTATTTGCCAAATTTTGGAGGCATCATCTAACGACTATGCACTGGTTGCAGGAGATGGATCGACCATGATAATTCAAGGGTAGTGCCAGATTAGCTTGGCGCCGATAGGCGCCATGCCGCTAATCTGGCAGTATCCTTGAATTATCATGGTCGACCCATCTCCTGCTGCAGGACGTCGGGGCTGAATGGGCTAATATTATTATTACTATTATTATTATTACTATCATTATTATTACTATTATTACCATCATTATTATTACTATTATATAACGAAGGAACTTGTGGTGTACTGCCCTAATGGGTCTATTCTGGAAGTACACCTACAAATGGCGCTGCGGGATATCAGTCATACCAATAGCAGTGCTACACACCCGGCGGTAACACTAACAGCCTTATATTTAAACATCAACACTTCTGTTTTCAAAGTAATCACTGCATCTGCTTTAGGCAGGCCGTCCACTTTATCAGTATTCTGCTCTGATTGAACACATCAGACACGTCGCCGTCTTGCTCACCCACTGACACTGACTTCGCCGGTGCCGCCTGCTGAAACATCGTCCGAGAACTTCGTATATACAGATCACACACTTCCAATGCAAATCGCGTCGGTTTCACTAAAATTCAGCCTTTAGCCTTAACCGACCCATTCAGCCCTGACGCAACAGGTGCCACATAGTCGTTAGATGACGCCTCCAAAATTTGGGAAATAGATGCATCGGGCTGAATGAGTTAATATGCCAACCGTTTGAATGCAACGAATTCCCGTTTAGTCATTACAAAAATATGGACTTCCAAATTCATCGCTTCCGGCCGTCATTTACTTAGTGACCCCTCTCCGTCGTGTTCCACAGGGCCTAGAACTCCTGGCGTCCTTTGGCCCTGTCACATTACAAAGTTCAGCAAAGGTTGCCCCCCTTCAATCCCCATTCTTCACTATAGAAAAATCGGATAAGAAACGCCAGGAGTTCTAGGCCGTGGAACAGGATGACCCCTCTCTTTCCTATCCTTTTCATGGTGCTTGACAAGCTAGATCTATGATCATCAGTCACTAATGCAAAGTTCTCTCCCCTGACTGTGCTTTTACCCGCTACTTTGGGTAGTCTCCCTAGTATATCTCAGTATATTGGTATGACATTGACTGTATGTATCGCCCAAACCCAAGTGACTAACTAACTAACTAACTAACTAACTAACTAACTAACTAACTAACTAACTAACTAACTAACTAACTAACTAACTAACTGTATCGTTTCGTTCTTCTCTAGTTTTAGCCAGGAAACGGAAGTTAACTGAATTACGTGAAAAACTAATATACGGCTAAAAATGTGCTGCCGGTACAAGACACGATTCTCTACCGTGAGATAGCTGCCAGTACTGTTGGGTCCCAACCTCAGCGTCGACTCAACCTCGGCCAGATTGACATATATTTTGTGCAAAAATTGTGCGGTACATTAACTTTTAGCTTGAATTACTAAATTAAAGCTCTCATAATGGATATTATAACATCAGTGATTAGCTATCCATTGACCTACAATTTCACAACATTGGTGTGACATACAGTGCTCACAAAAAGTAAAGGACGTCATAATTTCATCTTGGATTATTATAATGTGGTAAAAAAAAAAAAACATCTGCAAACTGCAGTCACCTTTTGGTCTGATTAATGTTTAAACTTTATGGGACATTTTAATAATTCAAGCTAAAAGTAATACTTCCTTTATTTTTTTGTGAGCAGTATATGTCACACCAGTGTTGTGAAATTGTAGGCCATTGGGATGGCTACCGATTCTGAGGACTTGTAGTAATCCAAGCTGAAAAGTTAATATACCTTACTATTTGTGAGCAATATATGTCACTTTGGCCGGCCGAGGTTGGGTCGATGCCGAGCTTGGGACCCAACAAGTACAATGCGGACTGTGAGTTACGGTGGAAACTTGACCGAGTTTATCGTCATTTAGTAGTCACAACTTCATTTTTCTTTGGACAAATATTCGCGTGTCAGACGAGTCACACCAAAACACCCAGTTAATGCGAGCAGCAGCTGTGTACACAGACAACAACGTGCTATCCTCCAACCGCCAGCCGACATTTGATGCCTTAGCCAACCCCGGCTGTGCACAAGCGTTTCTTAAGATGAGTAGAAATGGAAAGTAATCGACACCATTTTTTCCCAGGAAAAAGCATAGATTCTCATGAGCCCCTGCGACTGCAGGGGCTTATGAGAATCTATGCCTTTTGCAATGTGACTCCTTTCTGAGGCGCTATCTGTTGCAGTTTACGTAATAGTTGCCTGTGCATCTAGGTTAGTGACGCTGCCAAAAAAGAACAACCCCAAACTCGAAATGACTTACATCCTGATGTCTGCCTGATGTCAGTGAAGATGTAAATGTGGCAGATATTATGTGCAAGCAAGAGGCATAGATTCTCATGAGTCCGTGCATCCGCAGGGGCTCATGAGAATCTACACCTCGGGGAGTCTTGTATTGGAGTAGGCAGGTTCATAGATGTTGGACTGAAGAAAGAAAGAAAGCGAATGAAACTGATCAGTTTATTAAGCTAAGCTAAGCTAAGCTAAGCTAAGCTAAGATAAGGTGAGATGAGGTGAGTTGAGATAAGGTAAGTACATTAATTTGCTAGTTGAACCAGTTGTTCAAGGGTAGTGTCAGATTTACTCGTCTCTTTCAAAGGCGCCAAGCTAATCTGGCACTACCCTTTAAGCACATATGTCATGACCAATCTATCTCTCGCCGTGATGTCTTATAGGGTGAATGCATTGAATCAGTGGGTGAAAACAAAGAAAGAAGCACCAACATAAATATTTGACATGTTCACTGCTAGTTGACGCAGATTGTGTTTCGGAAATCTTTGTTAATTCAACGCCCAAAAGTTCCAGCCAACCAAGTAACATTAACCCTTTGCGGTTTTAGTCGCGATGATTCATGTAGGAATTTTCACGACTAAAACCGCTACCGACACGCAAAGGGTTAACATGCATACAAAGTAATGCCAGCAAGCGGCATAGATCCTCACAAGCCACCTCAACTGCAGGTGCTCATGAAAATCTATATCTCCTGCAGTTGGGTTGTGTTCGGTTTTTCACGCTTTGGAGGCAGAAAATACCACGTCCGAGAAGCCATGAAAAACGAGACCCCCCCCCCCTCCACCACCCCCCAAAAAAACAACAAAAAAACCCCCCTAAAAAACCCAAAAAAACCAAAACAAAAAAACCCCAACCAAAACAACAACAAACAAACAAACAAACAAACAAACAAAAAACAACCAACAACCCCCCCCCCCCAAAAAAAAAAAAAAAAAAAACCCAAACAAACCCCCCCCCCAAAAAAAAAAAACAAACAAAAAAACCATCCCAAAACCAAACAAACAAAAAAAACAAAACAAAACAAACAAACAAAAAAAAAAAAAGAAAAAAAAAGAAAAAAAAAAAAGAAGCAAAAACCAACCCCCCCCAAAAAAAAACAAAAAAAAAAAAAAAAAAAAAACCCACAACAACAACAACAAACAAACAAAAACCAAAACAACAAAAACAAACAAACAAACAAACAAACATCATTTGTGAAGTACATGAAGTAACTGTTTAACGACAATGAAATTCAGACCAAAATGGCGACTGCCAAGCGTGTAAAATGCAGAGAAGCCAACGGAGAAAGAAACACGCATAGAAATGACAGTTACTACACAATATATTGTGTTGTTACTGTCATTTCTAAGTGTGCTTCCCTCTCCGTTGGCCTCTTCTCTGTTGATCATTCAGATATCTAATAAAAAGATTAAAAGATTAAAAATAGTTTTGAAAAAAAAGATTTTGTGAGGATAAAAGGCTG
Source organism: Semisulcospira habei (assembly GCA_036245525.1). Taxonomy (NCBI): domain Eukaryota; kingdom Metazoa; phylum Mollusca; class Gastropoda; family Semisulcospiridae; genus Semisulcospira; species Semisulcospira habei. The sequence continues at coordinate 68,331,285 of BTPG01000006.1, forward strand.
AATCTCATATATGCGAGAAAAAAAAACAGCTCTAGAAGATAACACAACAAGTATATAACCAACATGTCACAGAAATTGTCATTAAAGACTTTCTGCGAAGTAACCTTTGATCAACAAGATGGTATCAAGGAAGGAAGAATGACACTGATGAAATTAAAACACGAGATAGTAGTGTGTGTGTGTGTGTGGGGAGGAGGGGGGGCGGGGGAAGAGGGGGGTAGGCGAGGGGGAGTCAGCAGAAAGGCGGGGGGGGGGGGGGGGGGGAGGGGCACGGGGGTGGGGTGGGGGGTGGGGGGTGGTGGAATGAGGAGCCGGGTGAAGCGGATGGGGGAGTGAGGGGCGGGGGGTCAGCGGAAAGGGGGAGGGAGGGGGACAAAGGGGGGGGGGGATGAGGGGTGAAAGCCAGGCGACTTCCGATAGCTATAGGGGAAGGGGTGGTGTGTGTGTGTGTGTGTGTGTGTGGTGATACTATCCAATCATATATATAGAGTGATACTCTCCAGTCGTAATATATTACAATATAATATATTACCCCCCAAATATTTCGGGGTGGTAGTGGGGGGGGGGGAGGGTTGGGGGGGGGGAGGTTGGGGGGCAGGGGAACCTCTGGATCAGACCAACAGACAAAAAGCATGAAAAAAAAAAAGACAATATATAAGCCGAAAGATGATAATGCTGACTTTTTTCCCCCATGCGAAATCGGATAAGATTACAGTATTTGTCGACTGAAACAGACACATGGGAATAGCATGCTGAATGGGATGCGGAATAATTTGGTCAATATTATCCATTGATCTGATTGCCTGCCGATCTAACGTTGTACGCCCGCTGTAGAATCACTGCTGCATTACAGCAGAACCTGTTTTGAGTGACAACTATTCCGCCGAGAGACCACCTGTCATTCAAGAACATCATGGGGGGGGGGGGGGGTAGAGGGGTTAATGTCAGAGGTAAGAGCCCTCTAATCTTACCTCCGACATTGACCCCTTGACCGGAATCTCGAGGCGACGAGAACCACTGGCAAAGCTTAACTCGTAATACAACTAATATTGTCAGACACAAAGCCGGCCAGTGGCAAATATTATTATGAATTCAGGAAACACAGCCGGTTTAGAAATAAAACAAATACTTCCTAACAGAATCTTGTAGGTGCTGAACTCATCCTGGCTGTCTCCCTTCGGATTGCTACCACTGTCCGCTGTCAGCTATCAACTATATTATCAGCTGTCAGCTATCTGCTTAATTATCAGCTATCAACTATCAGCTATATTCTCAGCTATATCAGCTATCAGCTATATTATCAGCTATTAGTATCAGCGGTAGCGAATCGAGGGAAAAAGACCCTCCCCCCTCCCCCTCCCACTCAAGACGCCAAGAAATTCAAGGACTGCCATTGAACTACTGTGATCGATCAACCTTCTGTAGTCTGTGTAACTGTTCTTCAGGACCAGTAAGCGCAAAAGATCGTCGGGCTGATGACGACCGTAGAAAGCTCGGCGCATCTTTTCCTAACTGGGGGTTCTGAAACTCGTTCACAGGTGAAAAACCAACTCAGCGTACAGTGACGCGCGTTCACTGTACCGATTGACGCATGGCTTTCACTGGTTTTCAACTAGAGCCGGAATTAGTCTTGTGAAACGGCATTTCCTCAGTTTGATGTACGGGCGTCAGGTTATGCTGGCGTGACTTAGCCACTGAACTGATTTCATATCTCGTACAGTGGACGAGTGCACCAAAGGAAGACAGCAGAAAAAAATGTTTACTAGGTTAGTAGCCAGTGGTGGAGGGGAGCGGGTGCGTGGGTGGGGTCGGGGATGGGGGTTGGGTCGAAGAGGGTTCTGGAAGCCCCCCTACCCCCCCCCCCCTAAAAATATTATGCTATATATCAAAGATCTTTTGTAGAAGCGTGTCCTCAACCCTTTCAATGCCGAGAATAAACTGAACAACTGCCAGAAGTATTGATCCTCATCAGTCCCCGCAGTTCCAGGGGCTTATGAGGATCTATGCCTCTTACTGATTGAAACCACTTTGTAGTTTATGGAGGTGGGTGGAGTTGTCGCGATTTTAACCCTCTGGATGTCGGTAGCGGTTTTTGTTGCGATGATTCCGACAGGAATCATCGCGACAAACACCGCTACCGACAGCCAAACGGTCAACTCTCGTCTTTACTCTTTACGAGTAATGAAAATAGGCCGACAAGAACCATTTCACCGATTTAAAGTGAAAGATGGCCAAGGAAATGTCAACAAAACACATCATTTTAAAATAATCTATTCGTGACTCATGGCAAAGAATGAAACCGGAACACTTTTCTTGTTTTTATCTATGCGACAATTAAATGAAACGCTGCGACGGAGTTGGGGTAATCGATATTTAGCAGGCCTGCGTTTGAGTTGTAACCCATTCTACCCCAGGACCGAAATCCCCACAATTTTGAAGTTGCCCTCTGAAGGACTGGTATTACAAATTAGAGACAGATCGAGCGTGATAGTTCAAGGGTGGTGCCAGAATAGCTTGGCGACCATGGGCGCCAATCTATTCTGGCACCACTCTTGAACTATTACGCTCGTTCCATGTCTTGCTGTGATGTGTCTGGGCTGAATGATTTAAATGCTGACCTAGTTTCGTATTGAGAGGGTTGTGTGGAACGGTACTTGTTAGCGAGCTGTGAAAACAAAGTGTTTATTGCTTGCGTGGTGTTTCTAGCTGACAGTTCACAGTGTTTTCCGCTGCGACCGCTTTTCAAAACTGCTCAGTAAACAACTGACACACATGTGTATTTTCAGTACTACTGTGACAGATTATGAGGGCCGCGAAATACACTATTTCCTACGAGGTTGAGTCATCGTTATTCATGAGTTTAATTCTATACGTCACATGAACATCACTATAAAAATGCACCCCTTATACCCTAAGGCCGACTTCCCCAAGTTTTGGAGTTCGTAGTACTCTGAAGACTGCATTACAATCCAGAAGACAGATCGTCCATGATAGTTCAAGGGTGGTGCCAGAATAGCTTGGCGCCCATAGGCGCCAAGCTATTCTGGCATCACCCTTGAACTATCATGGTCGATCTATATCTACATATGGTGTGTCAGGGCTAAGTGAGTTAAACAACAATCGCCCCACAGCCTACGGCTAAGACGACTTTCTATGATTGTATGGGTCAGATTTCAGCAATATATTTAGCCAAATTATTTGCTGTTTACAAGTGGATCACCCATCGTCTCTCTCTCTCTCGCTCTCTCTCTCTCTCTCTCTCTCTCTCTCTCTCTCTCTCTCTCTTTCTGTTCCCGACTTGAGCATTAGCGATCATTTCCCTGTAGTGTGTAAATGGGCTGCGCAAATTCCAAAGACTAAAAAGAAAGGTCATATCACCGTAACATATCGCTCTTTTAAACATTTTAACCAAAACGCATTTTTACATGATCTTAGTAATGCGTGCTTTGACTCAGTAACCGAGTCCAACGACCCAGAGGTTGCTCTATCTGCATGGTACAGCATTTTCCTTGGGGTACTCAACAAACACGCACCCCTCAGGGAGAGGCGTGTCAAAAGCGCGGTACTACCCCCATGGATTACAAAAGAACTGATGCAGGCCATGGAGTTTAGGAACACCCTCAGGAGAGAAAAGAAGTTTGACGAGTTTAAAAAGCAGCGTAATCGCGTCAAGTATATGTTACGCGAAGCGAAAAAAGCCTTTGTAAGAAATACTATTAAAAACAACAAAGACGGGTCTGCTATTTGGCGCGTCCTGAATTCCCTTACCCGAGGCTCTAGTGCATCCACGGTAATCCCTAGTGATCTATCCGCTGACATGTTTAATAATCACTTCCTGTCTGTTGCTGAAGTTTTCTCAACACAAGGAAATGTCAATGATAAGTGTTTCGATATTTTAATTAACTACTGCAATCAGAAGACTGTACTCCTTTTAGCATTCCATCGATTGCAATACATGAAGTAGGTAAATTCATAAGTAGTCACGCGAACAAGAAGTCATCAGGCCCTGATGACATAAATACTAAAGTTCTGAAACTATCCCTACCTTACATTGTTGAATCGCTGACATACATTTACAACCTATGTCTCCATCAGTGTGTATTTCCTACACAGCTTAAACTTGCAAAAGTAATTCCACTACCGAAATCCAAAGACAGGGGAAATCTGAATAATTATAGACCGATTTCGTTACTGTCCGTGTTAAGCAAACCTCTGGAGCGACATGTACACAAACATTTGTCTCAGTATTTAGAGACAAATAATATGCTTCATCCCTTCCAGTCTGGGTTTCGTCCGAAGTATTCCTGTCATACAGCGCTAAGCAGACTTGCAGATAAGTGGTTATCTAACGTAAACAATTCGCAACTGACGGGTGTTATTTACCTTGACTTTAAGAAGGCGTTTGACCTGGTTAACCACGACACTCTGATAAGCAAACTTAGTCATTATTTAAAAAACGTCTCAGCAGTTTCCTTCTTTAGTTCATATCTAAAGGGAAGAAAGCAAAAGGTTGTAGTTAATGGATCACACTCTGAAGTGAAGGAGGTTAAGTTTGGAGTACCTCAAGGGTCAGTGATAGGCCCTCTTCTATTTTGTTTATACATCAACGATCTGCCTCTTCACCTAACGTCAGAATCTGTCGAATGTGACTTGTTTGCTGACGATACGTCAATCCACACGGCAAATAAAAACCTTAATGTGGTTGCAGATGACTTACAACAGAGCCTTGATGAGGTGTCCGCCTGGTGTGAACGTAACTCAATGAGTATCCATCCAGCAAAAACCAAGTCAATGGTAATTGCGACACGCCAAAAACACCAATTAAGCCCCCTTTCACTTGATTTGTCCTTTGAAGGCAATTCTATTGAGCAAGTGTCTGAACACCGCCTCCTTGGAATTATCATAGATGATCAGCTCAAATGGCAGGCACACACACATAAAGTGTGTAAAACTGTTTCAAGAAACATTTTCATGCTGTCCAAACTGAAGCACTTCACTGACTTTGAAACCAGAAAATTATTTTATTATGCACATATTCAGTCCCACATTAATTATGCTTCGACGGTGTGGGATGGCTGCAGAGATGTACATTTAAAAAGACTGAACTCCTTACACAGAAGAGCAGCGAAATTAATTTTACCTGATCCTACTTTGACAACGGATGATAAGATTTACAAAGCGGGACTTCTTTCTCTCAAAAAGCAGTTTGCATTCAACAAAGGTGTTCTCCTTTTTAAGATTCGGAATGACAACACTCCGGAATATCTAACCCAGCTGCTAGTCCGGTCACAGTCCCGCTATGGCGATACAAAAAGCCTATATGTAGTACCCAAAACCAGAATAGACTTATTTAAAACCAGTCTAGCATTCTCGGGGGCGACTTTGTGGAATTCGCTTCCATCCCACACGAAGACCACTCCAACGGTATCATGTTTCAAGAAAAGTCTTTTTGAACATTTATCTTCGCAGCCATAACTATCTTCAAGCTTTGCTTTCTATACGTAGATATCATTGTTAGTAATGTACCCATTCTACTGCTGTGTATGTATAGTGCTGCTGTGTTGTTGCTTTTTTTTTTTTTTTTTTTCTTCCTTCCCTTTACCATTGCTCCCCCTCCCCCAACACACCGTAGGCGTTCGTCCTATACATGTATTAATGTAATGTAATTGTTGTGTTGTAGATGTAGCAACGGCAGATTTGAAAAATGGCATTGCCTCTGGCATTGTTAATATCTTTACCGTTGTAAAATAAAGATTCATTGATTCATTGATTCATTGATTCATCTCTCTCTCTCTCTCTCTCTCTCTCTCTCTCTCTCTCTCTCTCTCTCTCTCTCTCTCTCTCTCTCTCACTGTGTGTGTGTGTGTGTGTGTGTGTGTGTGTGTGTGTGTGTGTGTGTGTGTGTGTGAACGACTTGTATCCTTGTGCATGAGTCACATTTAAATGGAGAAACATTTAAACACATTATTTGCTGTTTACAAGCGGATAACCCATATGTGTGTATGTGCGTGTGTGTATGCGTGTGTGTGTGCGTGTGCTTTCGTGCGTGCTTCTGTGTGTGTGTGTGTGTGTGTGTGTGTGTGTGTGTGTGTGTGTGTGTGTGTGTGTGTGAGTGAGTGACTTGTAAACGTGTACTCTGTTTATCCGAATTCTTACCAGTTTAACTGTGTGCGTTATAAAACTTTGACACCCGCCGAAACTTAATGTCTGTTTACCACCCCCCCCCCCCCCCCCCATCGCGCAAATGAAAATCTATGCCTCTTCAATTTGGATTGGGTTCACTTTTCTCGGGAGCGAAAGGGTTAGTAGTCGATCAGCCATTAGTTTTTCTGGCGACAACAACCAGAGCCACTGCTTAACCGAGTTTCTCCGTCAAAATATTATGTATGATCAGAAATTGTGTCTGTTGTTGGTGTTATGTTGTTTGCGGCTGTGGTGCTGATGTGCTAGTGGGCGACTGAGTTGAGTGGTCAGGAGCAAATGTATTTTGCATGCAGCGGCGTGCACACGCACACATGCACATGCACACACACACACACTGACACACACACACACACACACACACACAAACACACACACACACATACACACACACACACACTATACAGAACAGATTGTTGGCACAGTGGCACACTCCCCATTCCCCAAGGCTCTCATCCCCACCTACCCCCCTCCACCAAGGCTCTCATCCCCACCTACCCCCATCCCCTAAGGCTCTCATCCCCACCTACCCCCATCCCCAAGGCTCTCATCCCCACCCACCCCCATCCCCCAAGGCTCTCATCCCCACCCACCCCCATCCCCCAAGGCTCTCATCCCCACCTACCCCCATCCCCCAAGGCTCTCATCCCCACCTACCCCCATCCCCCAAAGCTCCCATCACCACCTACCCCCATCCCCAAGGCTCTCATCCCCACCTACCCCCACCCCCCAAGGCTCTCATCCCCACCTACCCCCATCCCCCAAGGCTCTCATCCCCACCTACCCCCATCCCCCAAGCCCCGACTCCCAGTAGCAAAACGTCTTCGGGCCCACGACGGCCGCAGTGGGGCCGCGCGCATGGCTGTGTGTAGGCTCACTGCGGCCGTCCTGGCCCGAAGCCCTTTGCTTACTGTGTCCATGCCCCCCCCCCCCCACCCCGTCTCCACTTTTATGAAAAACCACGACTAACAACAAACAAACTAATTTTGCCGGCAAAGGTGCGATCCAACTAATCAGATAAACACCCCAGTGCGCAAAGGCCATCGGGCCGACGTCGGCCGCCGTTGGACCGCGCACGGCCGTGCGCGGGCCAACGGCGGCCGACGTCAGCCCGACGGCCTTTTGCGCATTGGAAATGCTGCTAACGAAGCCAGTGACGTGCACTATGATGAGGTCACTGCTCACATTTTCACATACGGCGCTGTATACCCAAAAGCAGAAATGTCGACCGTGATAGGTCAATGGTAGTGCTGATTAACTAAGCACTTTTCCTTCCGAGGCGCCAAGGTAATCAGGAGTACACTTCGGTCTTAGCCTGCTATCATGCTCAGCAGGCGAGCGGCAAATGTAAACAACTTGGCCCTGAAAGCGAAAGAGCGTACCGAGCGAGAAAGAGTGCCGGTGCCGGAAACCGGCACACCAAAAAAATGTTGACAAGTAGTAAACATCTTGTGTTGAAAAGCTGTGTGACAGTACACCCACAACAGTAATCACAAAACAAACCACTGTGAACAGGTTGTCTCTCTGAACGGTCAAGTGATGAAATTCAGGACCTGAATCACTGGAATCATTCTAAGAGTGAACGTGCAACTGCGGGTGCTCATGAGGATCTATACCCTTTTGCAACTGGGTAGTGCGGTTTACTTTTCCCCGGCCGTGTACGGGTTAAATCGAACTGGGTTTAGCCGGTAAAACTTTCTTCTGGGGCATGTAGTAACACTTCCGAGAGAGACAGTACGAATAACTGTCCCCTTACCCATGATTTTTAAGGTGAGAAGGTCTGCGATTTTCCCATTTTTTTCTTTCAGAGGCAAGATGCATGGCAGGTGGTGTCAAAACAGTGGAACAAGGAGTCTGGTGTTTTAATCTGGTGTATTCATGGTCGCCTTATATATGTACTCACAAACCAGATAGGTGAGGCTAGCGCAGGTAGATCAGTACACATACCAAGGGGAATTACTCAGCGCTGGACATACACACAGTTAGATCCCCTGCCCCCTGAGGGGGCAGGGGATCTAACTGTGTGTATGTCGGCCAGCGCTGAGTAATTCCCCTTGGTATGTATACGCCTTATATATGGCATATGCACGGGGTCAGTAACCGAGCAGAGGCCATGGCAGTGAGGGGTTATTGTTTTTGTGGATTGCGGAAAAACTAAACTTGGGACTTTGTGGCGATTCGCTGCACATTTTTCTCTATTGTCTATGCCTGGAGTGATCATGAGAAAGTATTTCTGGCTGTGAGCCATGTGAAACATGTGTAAAATTGATGACAATCTTTTACAAGGTAAACGTTTAATAGGTAATCTTTTACTAGGTATGGGCCACAGCTATTAACCCGTATCATCCTGATACACTATTGCTTGAATTTAATTTGACTATGATAGTTCGAGGGTGGTGCCAGAATAACTTGGCTATTCTGGCACCACCCTTGAACTAATTTGGTTGCTCTATCTCATAATCTGTAATGTAGCCTTCAATAACAAATTTTAAAAAGTCAGCCTTAGGATGTAATGGATCAAACAAGCCGCAATCAGTGTGTGTATATATTGTCTGGCCTCAATACTGTTCCATACGCTTAAAGTCCCATTACGCATAAATCTGAAGACATATTTCAGCACCATTTGTGTTTGTTATGCCTTGTCGACACACATAATGAACTTTAACAGCAGTTGGGACACGCACCAAAAGCACACGCGTAATCCCATTATTTATTCTGCGCAGGTGTTAGCGTGTCAATCTATTTTTAGCTGTTTCTCGTACTGACAGCGTTGTATTTATAGAGCGGAGTGGAGTCATTGTCGGGTTACTTGATATAAAGACTACGTGTGCTGAACTGGATTGTCCTGTGTCTAAATGAACCATAGCTAGACCTGTGTTCAGCGTTTCGTAAACATCTGTTACAGAGGTGTATCTTTGAACAGTTACGGCAGTAGTGGGCCTTTAAGTCGAAATCGGATAAGTCGAACATTTTTTTTTCTACCCAAAGCTGATGATCTCTTTGACTAATTTTGCAACGGATAACTCGAACTCGCGATAAGTCGAAGGTGTTTCTACTTTCAAACACATCTCAAGAGTCGAATAAGTCGAACTATTTAAAAAAAACATGCATTTCCATACGCCCCAGTCAAAGACGGACAGGTCGAAAAACGTTTAAGTCAAACCATATTTTTTCCCCCACTGCAAAGCTGCTCTTCTATGACTAATTTTACAAGGTGTTTCTAAAACGGTTCAGTTTGGGTTAATTTAACATTGCCTTAGTCGAATGTGTTTCTCGTTTTCCAAACTCAGATAAGTCGAACCATTTTTTCCCCCAGGGCCTGTCTGCGCCAAGCTAATCTGGCACTGCCCTTGAATTATCATGGTCGATCCATCTCCTGCAACTGATGCATAGTCATTAGATGACGCCTCCAAAATTTTGGAAATACGGGCTGAGTGAGTTAAGTGGAACATCCGAATGTGTTTCAAAACTCGAACTCATATATTTATGTCTTTAGAACACACATCGACATATTCACACCGGCACCTTTTGATCATGTTTCGTTGTCGATTGCTGCATATTTCGAACTTCGATCCCGTGTCGTCAGATGCAGTGACGTCGTACATAGGCTTCTGTGAGGAGGCCTGTGTCCCGACCAAGACCGTCCGCATCTTTGGCAATAACAAGCCGTGGTTCAGCCGCTCAGTCAAGGTAAAACTTGACGCTAAGAACGAGGCCTTCAAGAGTGGCGACGGGGAGCAGTACAGAAAGGCCAAAGCTGCGCTGCGTCGCGAGATCAGCAGGGCGAAGGCGACCTACAGGAAGAAAATCGAAGACCAGTTCTCCTCCAACAACATGCGAGAGGTGTGGCGGGGTTTGCAGCAGGCCACCGGCTACAAGCAGGGGGCAACAACTCACGACGACGTGGACCCGGAGCTCCCGGACAGGCTGAACCTGTTTTACAGCAGGTTTGACCAGAAGAAACCCACTCCTGGATACCGTCCTCCGCTTTCTGGAGACGCGGCGACTCTGACGCCGCCCTTCAGCGTTCGGGAGGCGGAGGTAAAACGCCTCTTCCAGAGACAGAATCCCAGAAAAGCCTCGGGTCCCGACCACGTGTCTACGGCTGCTTTGAAGTTCTGTGCTGACCAGCTCGCTCCTGTCTTCACCGATATCTTCAATATCTCTCTACAGCAGATGTCGGTGCCGCGGTGCTTCAAGTCGTCCGTGATCGTCCCTGTTCCCAAGAAGTCAAAGGTCACCCAGCTGAACGACTACCGCCCGGTGGCACTGACGTCTGTTGCCATGAAGGTCCTGGAGCGGCTTGTTCTTCGCTACCTGAGGGTATCCACGGGGCAACTGCTTGACCCACTCCAGTTTGCCTACCAAGCGAACAGGTCAGTGGATGATGCAGTCGCACTGGGCCTGCATGTCATCTTGCAGCACTTGGAGGCCCCACGCACCTATGCCAGAGTCTTGTTTATTGACTATTCCAGTGCTTTCAACACCATCATCCCTCACAAGCTTTTCGACAAACTCGTTCACCTCAATGTTCACCCCTCCATATGTCACTGGATCCTTGACTTTCTTCTGGACCGTCCTCAGGTCGTAAGACTCTACAATTCCCACTCTGCCGCGGTAACACTGAACACTGGCGCTCCACAAGGATGCGTTCTCTCTCCGCTTCTCTTTACCCTGTTCACAAATGACTGTCTCCGCAACCCCGTCTGTGAAAATTTTGAAATTTTCTGATGATACCACCCTTGAGGGCCTGTTGTCTGATGCCGACGAAACTGTGTATCGAGACGAGGTTCGGAGAATGGTCGACTGGTGCTCGGAAAATGACCTGGAACTGAATGTCTCAAAGACAAAAGAGGTGGTGATTGACTTTCGTCAAATCAAAGTCCCGATACTGCCCCTTGTCATGAATGGGGAAACCGTAAAACAAGTCGACTCGTTTAAATTTCTCGGCTCCATCATCTCGAGCGATCTGGGTTGGGACAATAACACTACGGCCATTGTGAAAAAGTGCCAACAGCGTCTCCACTTTCTGAGACAGCTGCGGAAACTCGGTATGTCAAGAGGTATCATGGCACAGTTCTACCGCGCGGTGATAGAGAGCACCTTGTGCTTCTCTGTCTGGTATGGCAGCACAACCGCAACAGAAAAGAACCAGCTCGAGCACATTGTTAAGACTGCCTCCCAAATAGCTGGTTGCGACTTTCCATCTGTCGCCTCCATCTTCAAAACGCGTATGGAACGGAAGGCAGGAAAGATCGTTCGCGATCTGTCACACCCAGCCAATCATCTCTTCGAGCCTCTGCCCTCTGGCCGGCGGTTTCGTGCTTTGAAAGCCAGAACCTCTCGATTCAGATGCAGTTTCTTTCCAGAAGCTGTACTCAGTTCATCACCATCCATGGAACAACGTGATTCCATGATTGTGACATAGGACTGATATGTGTGTAATATTGTGTTTATCTATCTTTGTGCTGTATACAGGACGACTGAGTGTATGTCATGATTAATGCATGTGTAGCAAGTGAGGATGTATTTTACTGTCGCCATGTCACACAAAAATCCTTGTAACGTTTTACTTGGTGAATAAATGTCTTATGTCTTATGTCTTATGTCATGAAACAAAATTGTGTGTGTGTGTGTGTGTGTGTGTGTGTGTGTGTGTGTGTGTGAGAGAGAGAGAGAGAGAGAGAGAGAGAGAGAGAGAGAGAGAGAGAGAGAGAGAGAGAGAGAGAGAGAGAGAGAGAGAGAGAGAGAGAGAGAGAGAGAGAGAGAGAGAGAGAGAGAGATGAAATGAAATGAAATGTAATGAAACTTATTTTTCAAGGATAAATGATTAGGTACATTCAATGACCTTTTTTTCAATCATGTCCTTGCTAAGCTATAGCATGCACGTAAACACATACACTTAATTTTATATATAAAAGTATACATAATAGTGAAAAGTACAGGCAACAATAATTCCATTTCAAATAATCAATGCTCACATTACACCACACACACACACACACACACACACACACACACACACACACACACACACACACACACACACACACACACACACACACACACAGACACACACACACACACAGACACACACACACACACACACACACACACACACACACACACACACACACGCGCGCGCGCACACACACACACACACGCACACACATTCACACTGATATATACCAGTCCACACACACACACACACACACACACACACACACACACACACACACACAAACACACACACAAACACACACACACTGACACCAAGCAAAACATCGAACATTAAACATTAACAAAATTATGATGTTATGCTGCAAAAGAAATGACAAAGAACACCTCACCAAGTCTAAAGCATTATGATACGTGAATATGAATAAGGAAATGTTTTTGGAGTCAATGACGGTACGTGAAAAAAAAAATGAACAATATGTTTTCACATGTTCTTAATAAATTCATGCAGTTGGTTCTTGAACGTTCGTAAAGAAGGTGCTGCTTTAATGTCTGCAGGAACTGTGTTTCATAATTTTGCACCAGAGTAGGAGAAGGACGTCTTGTAAATATCTAAGCGGGGCTACTAGATTGTTCCCTGATGTTCGACTAGCTCTGTGGGCAAGTGCGAACAAATTAGAGAGATAGGCTGGTGAGTCTGAGAGGGTGATTTTGCGCATGAGTACCAACTTATTGTAAATAAACTGCTTGTCAAGTGGTAGGATATCAAGCAGCTTGAACTTGTAATCAGTACTAATGACTTGCATGGGTATGTGAACGATTAATTTGATTGCCCGCCTGTGAAGCGAATTCATCCTTTTGAGATTAGCATCACTGCTCCCATCCCAAACTGAGGAGGCATAATCCAAATGTGGCTGAATATGGGCACAGTAAAAAAGTTTCCTTGTTGGTTCGTTAGTAAACAATCTTTATTTTGACACTAAGAAGAAGTTTTTTGATATTGTTTTACACACTTTGGTAATATGGCTTTGCCAACACAGTTTGTCATCAATGATGATTCCAAGCACACGCTGTTCCTTGACTTGCTCAACAGACTGCCCATTCAAATAGAGCTGTAGGGGAGGCGGGTTCAGCTGATGCTTTTGTCTACTAGTAATTAATATACATTTGGTCTTAGTAGGATTCGGAATCATATAATTGTTTTGACACCACGTGGAAACATCATGCAGGCCGCTTTGTAGGGACTGGGTTATACAGGATGCATCCGACGATGACACGTTAAGAGTTCCATCATCAGCAAAGAGACTACAGATTACACGGGGGTCGGATATATGTAAGGGAAGATCGTTTATAAAAACTGAAAATAATAATGGACCGAGGACGGACCCTTGTGGTACTCCGTGCTCTATCACCCCCTCACGTGAGTTTGTACCATTCACACAGACGTACTGTGTGTGCCCATTTAGATATTATGTAATGAAGGCACTCATAGGCAGCAATCTTTTTAATTAAAAGTGATCATGCTTGACAAGATTAAAAGCTTTAGAAATGGTCCAAAGTAAGTACCGCTCCCTTCATTTGCCCATTATTCATAGCAGTTAACCATCTGTCAACCAGGTGAACCACAGCTGTGTGACAAGAATGTCCCCTACGAAAACCAGACTGTAGTGGATGAACGAGTTTGTATTTATCTAAGAAATGCTGGAGAGAGAGAGAGAGAGAGAGAGAGAGAGAGAGAGAGAGAGAGAGAGAGAGAGAGAGAGAGAGAGAGAGAGAGAGAGAGAGAGAGAGAGAGAGAGAGAGAGAGAGAGAGAGAGATGATGATGAAACGTTTTTATTCAGGATAAAAAGTTTTAGGCATAGCAATGCCTATCTTCCAAACTGTCCTGCTACTCTACACATATAAAAATACATCAGACGATACATCAAAAAATAAGTAAAAAGACCCATCCCCCCTCTACCCCCCCCCCCACCACCACCACTCAGAGGGAAAAAAAATAGAAATTAAAAAAAAATATATATATATACATAATTATATACACAGGTATGAACCTGACATGTTAATGCAGACAGTCGAGCTATTACATAATCTGTAGCAACAGTAGAAGAGTATTAGGTAATAGGAAACTTGTCACTAACTATACGAATAGTAGCATAAGGGAGCCGAACATACTATTACTTCTGAAGTAAATATTTATGGAGGCGATCTTTGAAGACGCTAATCTTACAAATTGATTTCAGGTGTGGAGGTAACGTATTCCACGCTTTAGCGCCTGAAAAAGACAGACTGGTTTTACAGATGTCTAATCTAATTTTTGGAAGGTGGATCGAACTATTTCTCGTATTTTTCCTATTATTGTCGGAAAATAGAGTTTTTAGATAGGGTGGGGCTTTTCCATGCATGATCTTGTGCAGTAGAACACAGCGATTAAATTCAAACTGTTTCTTCAATGTTAGTAACTTGAGAGATTTTAATTTTTCATCAGTCGAAGTAGGACTGGGAAGTATTAATTTAATGCCCCGACGATACAAGGAATTAACTTTTTTCATGTGAACTTCGCTGCATCCATCCCAGACGGTAGAACTGTAGTCACAATGCGTTTTGATATGCGCATGGAAAAAGAGTTTACGGATATCAGTATTAACTATATGGCGTAGTTTAGATAACAGGAACAGATTTTTGGAGATTGTTTTGCATATTGAGTCAGTATGCGGCTCCCAGCTTAATTGGTTGTCCACTATAACGCCTAATAAGCGATGCCTAGTTACTTGTTCAACAAGCTGCCTATCTAAAGAAAGTGTTAAAGGTGGTAGGCCATGCTGGTGTTTCTGACGTGTAGTAACTAACATACTCTTTGTCTTTGGAATACTAATAATCATGTGATTATCACTGCACCAGCCTGCTACTTCATCAAGACTTTGTTGGAGTACCTTATTAATGGTTGTGATATCTTTATCAGATGTGTGTATGGTCGTGTCATCTGCGAACAGATCACAGTTTGCGTCTAAATGAGATATGCACAGTGGCAGATCATTAATAAAAAGATTAAATAACAAGGGCCCTAGAATAGACCCCTGTGGAACACCGCAAGTTACTAAACCATCAGAGGAATACTTGCCATTTAGCAGTACTTTCTGTGTTCTGTCCCTGAGATAGGAAGATATAAAGGAGACAGTATTTGAGTCAATGTGATAGAATGGTAGTTTTTTTTAGTAGGATAGAATGGTTGACAAGATCAAAAGCTTTTTTCAGGTCAAGAAAGATTGTACCTGATACTTTATTGTCATTTATGGCAGAGAGCCATTTATCAATTAAATGATTGAGGGCAGTTTGGCACGAATGTAGAGGTCGAAATCCTGATTGTGCTGCAGTTATCAGATGGTTTTGCTCCAAAAAGTTTAGAAGATGAGTATGGATATGTCTCTCGAGCGGTTTTGAAATACAGGATAATATGGAAATGGGCCTGTAC
Organism: Semisulcospira habei; assembly: GCA_036245525.1. Classification (NCBI taxonomy): domain Eukaryota; kingdom Metazoa; phylum Mollusca; class Gastropoda; family Semisulcospiridae; genus Semisulcospira; species Semisulcospira habei. Next base: position 68,346,914 of record BTPG01000006.1, read on the forward strand.
TCGTTTAGGTTGCATAAATCTTTGCTTTTGGGAAGCGGGATTACCTTCGCTTTTTTCAGCTCGTCGGGAAAAACGTTATGTGTGATCGATAAATTATAAATAAAGGTCAGGGATTCGACGACGTAGGGCAGAGATAGTTTTAAAATCTGACTACTAATGCCATCTGGACCGCAAGACGATTTGTTCTTTAAACTGGAAATAGATTTGCCTACATCTAGGACAGTCATAAGCGGTACTAAAAATGGGCCGCAGGCTCTCTGTTGACTATGGTGACGTAGTTGATGAGAGCAAGTGTAGTTTACAGGGTTAGGTGTATTTGACTTCGCCAGAGTTTGAGCAACAGTTATGAAGTGAGCGTTGAATGCATCAGCAGTAAGATCGGGCGGAATATTAGGCGATCGTTTACTGTTACCTTTGGTGAAATTGTTTATTACTTGCCAGACTGAACGGATGTCTTTGCCGACGGCAATAATTTGTTCTGCATTTTGCCTCTGTGCTTTACGAACTAGAGATTTGACATGGTTTCGCTGCTTCTTGTATTCAGTAAATTTCTTGTCTCGTTTTAATTCATCTCTTACTTCCATTGCTTGTTTTATCTCACCAGAGAGCCATTTTGGCATAACAGGATATTTGAATCGTTTGATGCGCTTAGGCGCGTGTCTATCCAGAACGGCGAGAAACAGCTCGTACCAGCGTGACAGGGCATCATTAGGGTTTTTGCAGTTTTTTATATCATAAAATGGTACTAAAGATAGTTCATATAAAAAAGCAGTTTGGTCGAATTTTTTAAAACATCTATACATTATGGTAGTGTGTCCTTTGATTGACTGTTTAGCTAACCTAACAGACAACGTAAAACAAACAGGAAAGTGATCACTAATGGAAATATTAGGTACGCTAACATTTTTTACAACGCTGACATTTGTGCTATATACATGGTCTATCAGCGTTGAAGATGAGGAAGTCACTCTAGTAGGTGACTGGACAAGCTGTTTCAACCCTAAAAAATTCAACATAGATCTCCACGAAGTGTGTCCTTGCTTTTGCAAGTCTATGTTGAAGTCTCCCAAAATATGTACATCACCTTTGGACTCCTGAACCACATCCATCATTAACACAAACTCGTCCTGCCAGGAGGCTGAGGCCGCTGGGTTTCTATATACAAAACCTATAAGAACAGGCGAGGACTTGGTCGTTTTAACTTCTAACCACATGCACTCTATATTAGGGGATTCTAAATCACAACGCCTCTTTACATAGTTGTTGATGGAATTGTGTACGTACACAGCTAGGCCAGTATGTCCGGGGGCAGATGCATCTCGCCTGAGAATGGAGTAATTGTATATAGCTATGGCATGGTCACTAATGTTAGCTGTTAGACGAGATTCCGTAAATCCAAAAATGTGAAATGGTGAGGACTGGTTTAGGAGAATAGTTATATCTGGTATTTTGTGACAAAGGTGATACACATTAAGATGACCGATATTTAAAGAATGAATGCTGTTGCCACCTGTTGACATATTAAAGGCGAACGTATAGATAGTCAAGCAGAACAGAGCAAAAACAATAATAACAGCAAATACAAAAATAAACAAAAACAAAACAAAAAACAAACAAAACAACAAAAAAAAAAAAAACAATGTGTGGGCTGAAGAAAAAAAAATCGTATAGACACCTAGCGTGTAATTACACAACACAAAGTGTCTAAGTATCCAATTGGTACTAGAGGATTCCAATAGTCAAGAGCTGTAGGCGATTCAAACAAACTATCACACGCTCAAACAATCTTCACACGTGACTGCTGGCGGTGACTAGTGCAATCACAGCAGACAACACGCGGTCAAAACAATCCGTCACTCCTTTGTTTGGATTAGCTGTGTCGCCAACTGAGAAACCACTCGAGTATATTATTGTTTCAGCCTGCACAGACGCACTGGTTAGCTTTTCTCCGGAAAGCAGGGATAAGCAAGGTTGTCAAGCAACGCAATAAAAGAGAGAGAGAGAGAGAGAGAGAGAGAGAGAGAGAGAGAGAGAGAGAGAGAGAGAGAGAGAGAGAGAGAGAGAGAGAGAGAGAGAGAGAGAGTCAATGAATCAATGAATAAATTAATCTTTATTTTACAACGGTAAAAGTATTAACAATGCCAGATGCAATGCCATTTTTCAAATCTGCCGTTGCTACATCTACAGACAAACACAACAATTACATTACATTAATACATGTATATGACCAAAGCCTACGGGTGGGTTGGGGGAGGGGGAGCAATGGTAAAGAAAGAAAAAAACAACAACCCCACGGCAGCACTATACATACACAGCAGTAGAATGGGTACTTACAACAATGATATCTACGTATAGAAAGCAAAGCTTGCAGATAGTTATGGCTGGGAAGATAAATGTTTAAAAAGACTTTTCTTGAAACATGATACCATTGGTGTGGTCTTCATGTGGGATGGAGCAAATTCCACAAAATCGCGCCCGAGAATGCTAGACTGGTTTTAAATAATTCTATTCTGGTTTTGGGTACTACATACAAGCTTTAATTAATGTGGGACTGAATATCATAATAAAATAATTTCCTGGTTTCAAAGTCAGTGAAGTGCTTCAGTTTGGACAGCATGAAAATGTTTCTTGAAACAGTTTTACACACTTTATGTCAGTGTGTGTGCCTGCCACTTGAGCTCATCATCTATGATAATTCCAAGGAGGCGGTGTTTAGAGAGAGAGAGAGAGAGAGAGAGAGAGAGAGAGAGAGAGAGAGAGAGAGAGAGAGAGAGAGAGAGAGAGAGAGAGAGAGAGAGAGAGAGAGAGAGAGAGAGAGAGAGAGAGAGAGAGAGATGATGACGATGAAACGTTTATTAGGATAACGTTTTAGGCATTGAAATACCTTTCTTCCAAACTGTCCTTAGCTCATTATAATACATTGTAAAAAGTCACTGTAACAAAGACATCAATAACTAACTTAATGTACATAAAACATGCAAAACTACTACAAAGTACTTATTAATTAAGAAAACAAATACTGAACAACTAAATATATATGAAAAAAAGGGTCGGTTAAAGATTGCAAGTAACAAAGGTTTTTAGGGTCTCTTTCAACAAGTATAGAATAGACGAAATAAGAAGTATATGTTTACATACTACTAGTCATGAACGGACAAGTCATGTATAGTAGGGGAATTACATGTACGCTGTGCTGGAGCAACATACTGAGCAGAAAGATAGAACATTCACAACGACAGCAGATATTTATGGACGCGAGCTCTGAAAGATAGATAAAAATGAATATCTCCACATCCGTCCCAGATATTGGAAGCATTGTTACAGTCTGACGTGACTTTGCCATCAATACATCTGTCACTCACTGAAGTGATTTTGCCATCAATACTTCAGTCACTCATTGACGTGACATTGACATTAACCCATCAGTCACTCACTGCCAGTGGAAGCAGGCTGTGTTTTTGAAGTCACTGCTACTTAATCGTCAAAGATTCCCAACGGTTAAACTTGAACATGATACAAAGTGGTTATAGCAAGAGGCATAGATCCTCATGGGCCCCTGCAACTGCGGGGTCTCATGAGGATCTATGCCTCTCCCAGTTAAGGTTAAGTGGTGTACGATTCTTCTCGGCAGTGAACGGGTTAAAGCAACATATGAAGCTATTGCGGATTTGCACGACAAGAAAAAGTAGGTGTGTGGTGTTGTGTGTGTGTGTATGGGGGGGGGGGGGGGGGGGTGTAGAATATTGTCTCTCTCTTTTTCTCTCTCTCCCCCCTCCCTCCAATATTTTGGGAGAAAATAAATTGTGATGAAAAATATATATGGCGGGGAAAAAGTCAAAAGTTTTGGAGACTGCTTTTGATTTGTATATAATATATACAAGACCAAACTGTTGCTTGCCTTTTATCCCCCCCCCTCCCCAAGTAGTTTCAGGTTTCAGATTATTATGTCGCCCCCTTCGTCCTTCTCTATCCCTCTCCTTCCTTGAACACCACGTCCCGTTATTAGATTTTTGTGCGCGGGAAAGTAACATGCCACTGAAATGAAATGAAAAATATCTTTCTACGCCACTGCTATACCCTTGGGAAGTATCATTGCCGCTGCCGTCATCTCCCGTCGGGTGTGTTAATGCCAGTGAAAGCAGCCCCTTGTATCAACTATTGATTGTCAGCATAACAATACTAAGTAATATTTCATTAGTTCACTCAGTTGTTGAACTGAAATGTCACACAACGGGAGTGCGTAAAATATCCGTTTGTCTTAGGACCGGGTCCAGGCAGATTTGTGTGAATCAGTTGACTTCTGCCGACCTTATTAATTAGTCGTCCCCGCTGTCGTTGCATCAGCCGGTTAACTCGTTGGCTGTCGGTAGCGGTTTTTGTGGCGATGATTCCTGTAGGAATCATCGCCACAAAAACCGCTAACGACAGCCAACGAGTGAAGTTCCTACAGGAATCATCGCGACAAAAACCTCTACCAAAAGCCATGGATCACGATGAACATCAAAACCGTAGGAGCAGAAACTTACAGTACATGAAAGTACACAATTAACCCATTTAGCCCTGTCGCCGCCAAGCTAATCTGGCACTGCCCTTGAATTATCATGGTCGACCCATCTCCTGCAACAGGTGCATAGTCGTTAGATGACGCCTCCAAAATCTGGGAAATACGGCCGTCGGGCTGAATGAGTTAAGAGACCTAACATTCTACACATAAGAAAAAGCAAAACGCACGAAGTAGCAGTGTCAGAATACATAGTCAAACAGGCAAATGAAAACACGCAAATTCCGTGAAATCAGGAACATTCTCCTATTTAGTTTGCAGCTAATAAGGTAACAAACTGTAATAGGTGAAGTCGACAGCGCCGCGGGGACTGAAAATTGTAATATTCGAAGTTTTGTTATGATCGATCTTGTTATAACCGGTTTAAATTTACAAAGACAAAGAACAAATCTGGCCGGGACCTCCATAAAAGATTTGTAATATCAGACTTTTGTTACATTCAATCTTGTTATAATAATAATAATACATGGTATTTATATAGCGCATTGCTCATATTTAAAATATAACTCAATGCGCAGGCGAAAACGACACACACACACACACACACACACACACACACACACACACACACACACACACACACACACACACACACACACACGCACGCACGCACGCACGCACGCACGCACGCACGCACGCACGCACGCACGCACACACACACACACACATACCACACGCGCGCGCGTGCGCGCGAGTCTGCAGGGTGTGTGTACAGGAATACCGTAGAGATTACACGAAAGTCTGCGAGAAAAAGTAAGTTTTTAACTTCGCTTTGAACTGCGTAAGGGTGGAGGTATTTCTGAGCTCAGTCGGTAAAGGCTTCCCTACACGGAGAAACGAAATGCACAAGAAACGAAACATTTTCAATGCATCGAAATGCCTCCTCCGCACACGTAGAAACGCGGTGAAAAGTCATTTCGATTGGTACAGGGGAAGTAAGTCTTCACTGACGCATGCTCTGGTTTGTGTAGTGTCGGTGGATATCAGGTCATATTTGTATTGACGTTTAAAAACTAAACATATAAGACATGTGTGCCTTCACTTACACAATTAAAGTAAAATTAGGACCATATCGAATAAACGTTAGCGCTTTTGAATGCGTAAACAGGGCTTGTTCAAGTGAATCGAGGACGGACTGCCGCGGTCTCGAAGCGCCCCGCCATATAGTAGGCGGATTAGCAGAGCAGCCGATGAAAGTGGGGTTCAGAAAACTGACGGCCTAAAATCATATTTTGGTGGTACTTTAGTGATGATACTTGATAGATTCCATTTCGAAAATGATTTCTCCGCTTCAAGTTAAATCTTACAGAATCGTGCGTCACATCACGTGACGCAATTCTAGCCATAATAGACCTGACTAAACGGCATCGCTTGTCGTTGCTATCTTCAGTGTTTGGGCTTGAAAGACGTCAGATTGGCAGCGGACGACGCTGATTGGGCAACGGTAGAAATGTTTCGGCGAAATATTTCGTGAAATAGAGACAGGTTCTATTTTGTGAAATGTGTCGTTTCGCATTTCGTGAAACGGTGAAATGTTGAAGAAATGTCTGAAATGCGGACATTTCGACGAAATGTTTCGTTTCGTTTCTCCGTCTGCGGGAAGCCTTAAGGAATTCCAAATAAAAGGAGCAGTACATACTGAAAGGGCGAAGTTGACAGTTATTCGACCCGACGTGCAAAGACTGAACACCTGAACAGTAAAAAGATGTTTTTTTGGTCATCTTTTGTTGTTCAGTCATTTGTCTTAAAATCTGGTGAATCCGGCACACATTTTGCAATGCTAAAGACGGGAAAAGAAACTGAGAAAGAAAGAAAGAAAGACAGACAGACAAAAAGTAAAGAAAGACAGAAAGAAAGAAAGGTTACATTGAGCTGTTTTGCGTTATTTTGTCGTTTGTTCTATTTTAGAAGTCGATGAATACTTTTTGCCATGCAGACAATGTTTCAGTAATTATCTACTTGAGGCTGCTCTGGCGCTAGACTCAAAATGAAACGAACACTTACAGAGAAAAACCAATCGACTGAACTGAACTGAACTGAACTGAACTGAAACTTTGTTTTGTAAGGATGAAGACAGTAGGCACGTAGGCACGCTGGCCTTTTCACAAGTCTGTCCTTAATAACATTTTAAGCAGCTGTGTCACAGTGTGCTGGTATGTGATACTGGACATTACGACTTCACGCCGTTTGGTCAAAAATTTTAGAGCAGCACACAGAGACAAATGAGTGTGGGGAGGTCTATATGCCTAGGTTGATTGCACTCCTCAAAAATATGTTTGATTGAATTCTTCAGTAATGTGTTCATTAAGATAGGCCCTGACTATGCAGACATGCACTTCAAGAACGCAAAAAAAAAATCAAAAAAAAAAAAAAAAATCGTAAATTCAAAGCAAAAAAAAAAAAAAAAAAAAAAAAAAAAAAAAATTAAGAAAGACCTCCCCCCCCCTCACCCACACATCCAAATAAAAAAATTAAAAAAAACAACACCAACCTCCCCCCCCCCTCCACCAAAAAAAAAAAAAAAATAAAAAAAAAAATAAAAAAGAAAAAAAGAAAGAAATAAAAAAAAAAGCCGTCCAATGAACACGGACACAAAGGCAAGAGGCGGGGGCTCATGAGGTACTATGTCTCTTGTAGTTGGTTGGTTCTGGTTATTTCGCGACAGACAAGGGGTATCAAGCAGCTTTCTGTGTACGTCGGCAGGCATGATCAAAGCTGTCGCTTTTTTATTGTGCGAAACTGTTGATAACTTTAGGATGACATTTTTTTTGCAAGTCGGTTTTTAGTGCCGACTCTATCGCGCCTGTGAAATTGCATCATTGGACGGCTGCAAAGTGTCCAAAATTCCGGACCAAAAAGGTGACTGCCAAGCTTGCAAAGCGCAAAGAAATACCCAAGAAAGGAAGAAAGACGCTTACAAAGGACAAGTACCATACGGTTTTTGAAACACTTGTTCAAAATAGACATCCAGAGATAAATGCTGACGGTGGGTGACTCATCTTTATGAGGCAAGATACAACAGCATCAGGTCTCAAGCAGGATAAAAAGCATATTGCAGATAGCGTATTTTGGGATAGGGACTGAACCCCAACATATAATAATCTGTGTTGTACACGTCATTTCTAAGCGTGTTTCTTTCTTGGGTATTTCTGTGCAAAGTGTCCGCCGCCACATGCGTTCGTCAGGGATTGCCTGATATGGAACCCTGCTGGCCTCTGATCACAGCATGCACGGACGTCACATGAACACGGAGCGACGCGCTGGTGACACGCATTTCGACATGTTATAAATGTACACTGAACAGGGGCGGATCTGGGGGTGGGGGTGGGGTGGGGGTGTAGTGTGGGGTGGGGGTGTTACAGAGGTTCCCAAAATTCTTTAAAATGCTGTAACAAAGTCTTTTTCTGGTGTTTGGACGCACTCACCACCCCCCTCCCCGTTGTTTGATATTTTGGCGAATGGTGAATGTCTTAAGACGCACGCACCTCCTCTCTACCCTCTCCCCCACCCCCCACCTCCACCCCAAACCGCTTTTCGATTTTTCGGCCACTGGAAGCAAGGTCTAGCGTTCGGGTGGCCTTTTGTATCAGGTTGGAGGTCCCATACAAAAAGTTGGACCCCCCCCCACCCCGATCACTGATCCGCCCCTGCTGAACTACCTATGACCACTTCAGAGTACAAACTGAGATGTCTGTGACAGCTTGTGGGTGGTGTTTGATATTCTTGGCAATAAATAAATAATTTAATTAATATAAAAAAAATTAAAAAAAAAACCGCGCAAAATCAAGCAATGCGTTCGAACTACCACGGTCAGTAACCACTGACGACTTGCACGTGGCATTTTAACAACAAAAATTCCCGGGAACACACGGGCCATTTTGCTGTAAACTTTCAAAATAAAACGAATAACCGATTCATGAATGATGCATCGCGTAGCCATAGTCAGTAAGCTGACATCCATGTAGGCTACACAGTAAGTCATAAAGAAGCATCCGAGCAGTCACGAACACTGTTTCAAAGGAGGGAGGGAGGGAGGGAGGGAGGGGGGGGGAGAGAGAGAGAGAGAGAGAGAGAGAGAGAGAGAGAGAGAGAGAGAGAGAGAGAGAGAGAGAGAGAGAGAGAGAGAGAGAGAGAGAGAGAGAGAGAGAGAGAGAGAGAGAGAGAGAGAGAGAGAAATGAAATGGAACTTTATGTCTCAACGGCCGATGAAGTAATTAGTACGTGTGCCATTTTTCATACTTGCCGTTGCTACTCTACAAACACAGGATAATAACTGTAATACTAATAGTACCAAATTACACAAAGAAAAAT